>VZTO01004822.1:2782-33324 GCA_013400615.1 Syrrhaptes paradoxus | reverse complement strand
TCTGCCACCACTTGTGTCCTCGCTGCTCCTGGGCTTGACAGCAGCTTGTGGTGTCTGGGCTGTCATCAGTCCCCGAAAGCAGCACTGCGTTAAAGCAGGCAGGTTAGGAGGAACTTCCCCCTGCTGGCAGATTATTGAGTAAATCATTCTTTATGTGGCCTTCTAGCAGTTTGTGAATATTTATTGTTATTCCTCTTGGATACAGGTTTTTGTGTATTCTGGGGTTTCGGTTGTGAAGTGCCGTGTAGCTGAAAGTTAACATTGTAGGTTAATTATCTCCAACTGGAAGAGATGGAATGAACGGTGCTGAGGGTTCAAGTGGCTTAAATGGCTACTGTGTAATGAAGGCAAAAAAAGTGTGGTTTGTGGTATTTGGAGAGAAGGAAGGTGCCAGAGAAACTCTAAAAGTCTGTTGGGCAAAGAGCAGCCTCGGCTGGAAGGTGAATGCCAACGTGAAATCCTCATGGGAATAAACTGACCATGAAGGTGGGCAGGAGAAAGCAGATTTCTAGGAACCACATCTGCAATGAGGTGTGAGAGACAGAAAGTAAAATGCATTTCGGAGTTACCTGGCTCCAGTTTAGAGAAGGGACTGCATTGGAATTGGGCTTGACCTGGAAGATCTTTTCTGTGTGCACTTGTTTTATGGCTCACGCTCAGCTGAAACACAGCCCTGGTTAATCTAGTCTCTGTCGTGGCTGAACTGCTTCTAATCAGTGTTTTCTTCCCGGTCCCCCACCTTTTCTTCCTTCTTTACCAAGTTTTTTTGGTTGTTGTTAATTTTGTTTTTTATTGGAAATCTATTTTGAGCTATTAAAAATGTGCTCCTGCAGGCGCTCTGGTGAAGACATGGCAGCTGCCACCCCCCAGAAAAGGACCCGTAGTTCTACGGATACTGACAGGTATGGTCACTTCTCATTGATTTTTATTTTTTTCTATTAAAACAACTCAATAGCTGCGTGTAGAATAAAATAGATGTTTAAAATCCTTGAGAACTTTTAATGTAAAGTGGAAAAAACATTCTGTTGGTTCCGAGACACAGTTAGCATCACCTCATGTTTGTTATTTGATGACTTATAACATTTTTATAATGTTCTGAGCATCTTGAGAGATTTCATCTAATATGTAGGCTCTGCAAGGCTGAAACTGATCTGCACTCCACAGCACAGAACTAGAAATGAGGAAAAGCCGTTATGCTGGGCTGGTACTTTGCAGGCCCATTGCATTAGGTTTTAATAAAAGAAAGGTATCTTGTTCTATCAAGTGGACTCAGACCTAGCCCTGAGTAAGCCACAAAACCACTAGAAACCTGAAACCTGCTTGTTTTAAGAAATAAAACCCCTGATGTTTGAGTTTTGTTCTGGGAAAGTCTCAGTCTTTCCTGTTTGGAAGAATGTTGATATACAGTGCAGCAATACTGAGGTCTGCACAAATTATCTGAATAGTCTTCTAGCATTACTAGAAAAATAGTTCCTTTGTTACGTATACCTAAAAATTACCGATTTTTCCCCCCCCCTAAATCCAGTGGAGGAGAAGCCACTGGCCATGAACAGAAAGCTGAGCTTTAAATCCAAAATAAAATTGTTTCTCATTCTTTCACAACTCTACCAGCTGAACAGATTTTTCTCGTGCTTGGCCTGTACTTTCCCCACAAAAGTATTTCGGGGAGGGGAGAGAGACCAAGTGAAGTTTGATTTCTGAATAGGAAGGACAAATTCCTGAGATAGAGTGTAAATACTCGCGAGGAAATGCCAGAAATGTTACAACCAGGAACGCCTGAAGGTCTCCTTTATACAAACGTGTTGTCTCTTTTGGGCAGTTCAGAACCTGTTAGTGATTTCCTGATGAGGTTTGAGATTCTGAAATAGCTCTCAGAGTGAGATTTCGGGGCGTGCCTTTCAGAAACAGGTGTAAAATACTGTGGGATCCCCCCAGCTTTGTCGTACATATGGGGGCAGGGGATGCAGAAGCTTTTTCAGAGTCACTAATGTCAGTCGATAGCGTTGTTCTGAAACAAATCAAACGTTTAGGTTTTATTTCCCCTCCTTGATCATGAATAGCACTGATCCTGTTCCAGAAAATAGAATGTTGTTCCCAGGTGCTTCCTCCTTGTCAGGAAGGAAAATAGATTTGGTATTTAAAAAAAAACCAAACCAAAAAAACCAAAAAAAAACCCAAAACACCAAAAACATGGAAAACGGTGAGACAGTCTTAGGACTTTTGGTGTTTGTATATTATGTTTTGGTATTTGATATTTGTTTTTGTTACAGGGCATATACCAGTATGGGCAATGAGGCTGAGTGAAAATTAAGTGTTATTTAAATAAAACAATAACTGAAAAGCTTTCGATAGTATATATGATGTTTTGCTCCGTAATTATTTTTACAGCTCATCCTCAACCTTTGAGACTCCTGTGAAAAAAATGATGATAGGCTTTGCTGAAGGTCTGTCTCCGCCCAAGAAATCGAGAAAGAATTGGTTGGCTTCTCAAATAAAATGGTCATCGAGCTCCAGTGATGAGATGAAGGAAAACGAGGCCGTGCCGGTGTCGAGAAGGCTGGATATCTCACCGCTTCAGGCAGCCAGCGTTCCTGCAGCCGCGCAAAGGGAGTCCTCGGGGAAATCATCCCCCAAGCCCGCTTCTTCCTATAAGCCCTTTGTGTCCGTGGCGTCTTTTTATGGCAAGGAAAAGCGATACCTTACTCCTCTGGAGAGGAAACTGAACGAGCAGCATGCTTTGGGTGAGAGGAGCAGGGATGAAAATCTCCTGGCTGCCAGCAGGACTGAGAAGATGAACATCAGCTTGAGCAGGAATACAAGCTCAAAGCCAACCAAGAAGCATGCGACTGGCTCCAAGCATGGCAAAACTGTCCTCAAACCGCTTCAGAAGGCAAAGGGACATGTACCACCGGGAAAAGCCAGTGCGGAGAAAGAGAATGTGAATTGCCTAATTAAAAAGAAGATGGATTCGCCCTTCAGAGTCCTCAGCATGACAGTTAAACCAGCCCTGAAACTCCAGCTGGGAGCAGCGTTCTTTACAGCCAAGAAGAAATCCCGCTCTAAAAAACCAGCTGTAGATACTAAGGGTCTCCCTAAATCTCTGCAAGAAAACAACCATCCAGGACCACCGCCAACTGCAAAGTCCAATTCACCCGATAGAAACAAAATTCTTGAGGCTGGTGGTGTATTGAGAAGCATTTCTGTGCCTCAGAAGAAGGAAAATGAGAACAAGCAGGACTTTACGAGCTGTATAAATCGAGAGGAAGAGCTGCCGTGGGAAGGAAAAACATCTCCACAGGAAAGCGAAGGCACCTCTGGTCCATTTTGTACTTCCAAGCCTGCTGCCGCAGGAGACAGCGATGGAGAGGAGGAGGTAAGTAGCGGTGTCACCAGGACCCGTGGAGGCATTTGGGGGACACACACAGAGCTCGCTGAGCAAGCTGGCAGTACACATGCTCCGGCTATTCGGACAGAAGGTGTTTATTTAGGCAGATTAGTGCCTTTTGCCTGTGAAACCTTGCACAGATTTATTCCTGCCTTACGAAGGCATAACCCTGTGGTGAACTTCCAGGACACTCACAAGAACTTCTCTGTCTGTCGCTAGCTCTCTCTTGTGGTGAAATGTTCCATTTATGACAGCTGAAGGGAAAGCTTTCTGCATGATGTTTTGGCAAAAGACAATCTGTATCTTTATTTTTTTTTTCCCATTATAAAGGGCAAAGCTGAAAAAGAGGTTCTTAAATGTCCTTTTTATTTTTTTTTCTATTTTAGTCAATGTAACAAACACCAAGTCTGGCCTTGCAGAGTTCTGTGGGAGGTCGGGAGCCCGCATCCTGGGCATTCTCCCTAGAGGACCTTGCCAAATTTACCTGCTCAGAGCTGGAGGAGGGAGGTGCTTCTCCAGAGCTCTGCTCCTTGAAGCCTTTCTTGTTTTTCCCCAGCCATGTGCTTCTCAGACAGTGAAGTAATCCGACAGAGAAGGCAGAATTATTTTTAAAAGTGTCTTTATTTAGAGATTCCTCCTGGGTCACAAGATGTTGCTTGCTGGTACAATTTGAGCAGCGTTAACAGGTTTTGGTCTGGTCTGGAATTCTCTTTTTAGTGATGACTTTCTCAGCAGGAACTGTGTGCGCTAGTCCTGCAGCTCCCTTCTTCAGGGGAGCGAGACTAAGCCTCAGTTTCTCCTGCTCTAACAAATCCACGATGAATTTTCTGGGCTGGTCTGTGTTTGAAGAACTGGAACCCTTCTGTGTCTCACTGAAAAGGTTTAAGCAATTTTTATGTGTAGCAGTGAATACTCCTGGTGATGGAAAAGTCTCATTTTGGTTTGGGTTTGGTTTAAACATCCTTTTGATTCTTGTGCAAATATGTGTAGCCGTGCAGGAATGGTTAAACTTTGCGATGAGTCTTGCTTATTGCCACCCAGTTAACGCTCCCCAGACCTTGCTTTTAATTTTAGGGTTTGCCAGAGAATTGTTTAGCTTGGGCTGCAAATTTTTGCTTTCTAATGCTGTGCCTGGGTGTGAGGGGTGAGGGTGGCAACGGACCCAGCGCAGCAGTGAAATACAAATTCCCAACGGGTTTGCAGACTCTTTTTGTCCTAGGAAAAGCCCGTGGAATACAACCATGGTATTTTATACTGGGCACTGAAAGGAAGCAGTGGGCAAGAGGGGAAGCTGGTTCTATAGGGCGAATGTGTTTTATTCCTGTGTGGGCTCAATAAAGGACAGATTACTGCTGCTTTTGTTCACCTGCACTGTTTCAGTATCTCTCTCACATTCCTGACTTGATTATCAATGCATTGTGACAATGCAGCATTAATAAAACACGAATGTTAGCTTGTGCAATCTCATCTTGCATGTGCAGTGAAAAAAAAACAAACCTCAAACTTGGAAGTATTTGGATCTGCTGTGGTGGCAGGTTTTTGTGTTGGCATTTCGCAGAGGTTAACCAGAAGCGTGGGGGGTTAGAAAAGGGAACTTGGTGACTTTGTTACTGCAAACTGAATACAGACTTGGCCTTGAATCTAGTCTCAGATTCCGCTCCAGCCAGCTGCTTTACCCGGTGGCTGCCTGAGTTCCTGATGAGATGGGAAATAATACGCTGTCCCGTACAAAAAGAGCAGAGTTCAAGGCAACAATCAGTTTGGCAAAGTTGTGTTTTTACAGAACATTTGGGAGAGGCTTCCAAAAGCTGTGAAGATGCCTAGTCCTAGACAGAGAGCAAAGCCAAGTTCCAGAAATACCAAGGTGAAGAAACCTCTAAGATTTACTTAAAAACAAAAGGAAAAAATAACAAACCACCCACATCCCCCAATAAAACAAAAGCAGAGGCACAAGTAGGTGTGAAGGTGTTGAGAATTAAAAAATGTGACAATTGTTTGTAGACAACTTGGTCTTACAAAGGCAGGTGGATGAGAAATGGGGGTGGCAAGCCTCAAGGCTGTGAGGAACCTGCAGGAAACAAGTTTATCCTCAGGGCTGGGGTACAATGTTTTCAGCAACATTTTCAAATTCAGCATTTGGGTGTGAGACGGGCGGTCTGCTCAGATCACATCCTGTTATTGGAAAATACACTTCGTTGGGTCAATTAACACTCATAGGGAAGGTCACTTGAACTGTAGGTCATTCTGTACTGGTGTCTGAGAGTTTCATCAACTGGAGAGTTATCTTTTTGCCCTAAAAAAATTATCTTAATTTACAGGATGCTGATGAAAGAGGTTCTTCTGCAACCTGCGAGTCAGACGATTGCATTATTCTTTCAAGCCAGTCTCCACGGAAGGTGAAGAAGCGAGGTGAGTTGGGTTATGCATATCCTGGTCCGTCACCTTTGCTGCTGTAGGAAAACGAGGCGGAAGAGACTTTGAAAAATCTCTTGGGTTGCCTGCTTTTCCCCAGCAGGATGCACTCTGCTGAATTCCCATCTTGTCCTGTTGTTTGGTGTTTCAATAAGCTGGACAGTAAGGATGGAGATGCTGCTGACAAATCTGGTTTGCTGTTAAGCAGGATGTAAAGTGTTTTTATCCGGATGTCTAACCTCTCTCTGCTTTACTGCCGAGCCCATTCCCAGGAGGATTTGGGAAACTGCTACCTTTGGATCCTATTATTAGGTCTTTTCCCCATTCTTTTCTCCCTGGATCGGATCTCCCTGGTTCTTCCAGCTTTCCTCTTTAACTCTTGCTTTTTAGACATCTGATTTCTTCATTGATTTGTTTTCTCCAGACTGAGCCACCTCTTCACTGCTCTGCTGCTCCCGAGCTGAGCTGCACCTGAGCCTTGCCAGCACTAATTAGCAGGAAGGGAGGAATTTATCCATTTCACCCGCACCGAACATGTGCATTTCCACAGGAAACTTTGAGATGCCTTTCGTTTGAGGTAGCCAGTGACCCAAGTGTTTCACACACAGCTGCTGCCCAGAGGGTTGATCCCAATCTCTTATTTTGCCCCATCTTGTTAAATGTCGTGGTTTTCCTTCTCCTTATTTCAATCGGTTTGTCTCTGTCCCTTTTCAATGCAAGAACACTTTTAAAATAAACTCTTAAACGCCCCTCTGTGCTTAAGATCGTCAGTGGTTTTCCTCGTGGGGGTAACAAATGATAATAAAAAGAAAACAGGTTGCTTAAATATTATTTTATTAAGGCAAAATATTGTGTTGGCCTCTACCTGCTGTCTCATCTTCCAAGTATGCGCTAACATGTGCCAGTATGTTTGCAGAAGTTGAGGTCATGTTATTTTATTCCCATTTCCTGGTTTCTCTATTTTTTTCCCTTTTTTAAGAAGGCAGCATTCGCTGCTCTCGCCCCAGCAGCCCTGGGTTAGTTCAATCCTCGCTTGTCCGAAAGGGTCTTGTGTATCTGAGAGTTCTCTTTACACCTTTCCCCAGCCCTGGAAGTTCAGATCTTTGTCTTTATTGCGCTAACACCCTCATCACAACCAATTATTTAATTGACGACTGAAATAAAAAGGCACTAAATGTTTTGTTATCGGGTTTTAGTATTTCCTCCTCTTTTGGTAGCAGAAACTTTGGGGTTTTCCCTTTGCTGTTCCAGGATGTTTTCCCGGTACTGTGGCCTTCCCAGGTAGAGCTCACTTGGCATTGCTGCTTTCAGTCCTAACTGTTCCTGCTCTGCTTTCCCCTGGCCTCTACTCCCTTTGTGATTCCCTCAGAAAAGTCCCAATTTACCCGTGTTTTGTCTCTTACTCCGCTTCTTTCTGGCACATCTGGTCTTAATCTCTTTCTTGAAGAAGTTGCCAGCACTCCTGAGCTTTTTCCCCCCCTCCCTTTAGTCTTGCTTCACATGGGAACTTTTTTCTCCGCTTGTGGAACAGAGTGACGCCTGTTTTAGTGAAGGTCAGTGTTTCTCCGTGCCTCCTCCTCTCGTCCCGAGGAGTGGCCCTGCTCCCTGCTGCCAGCTGCTTTTCTTTCTCTCTCCAGCTCTGTGTAAAGCCCCCTCGCGCTGTTTTCCACCTGTTTATGAAGCTGTTGCCATCACATTCCCTGACATTATTTACCCACTGGGGCCTTTCCCAAGAAATCTCTTGGCCCTCTCAGATCCTGCATTTCTAGGAAGCTGTAGGGTTTTATGGCTTATTAGTGACTTCTTTGTCATTCCTCGTGATCTTTTCTACTCCTGATATTATCAAGAGACTCTTTTATTGTCCTGCTTCCTAGAAACAATCGGTTCATCTTCCTGGGGTGTTTTCTGGAGGCTGTTAGGGCCACTCTTCTGCTTTTGTGCTTTACTATGTTGCTGTAATTTCTAAGAAGTCTCTATTTAACAACACAGTCCAAATATGAGAGCACAAAGCAGTCTAGTACCTAAATTGAGGCAAAATAAATACCTCACTAATAATTTGATTGGTTTTACTTACCAAAGCCTTTGCTAAATTATCCTAAAGTGTGCAGTTTGGGTGCTGTAACCTAGTGCTGAGCCCCTCATTTCCCAGCTTCTCTGGCGTGAAGGTGCTCTAGGTTCAGGCTGCCTTAGCCAAAATAATGGAAAATGGACAAACCTTGATGAACACTCCTAATAGCCAAGGAAACACTGAACTACTGCAGCAGAAATTTCTGCTTCATCATTTCAGAGTGAGAGGGGAACGCGGCGGGTTGCCTGAGCAGTGTCACTTAAGCGGGTTGCAGGTAATCGTGGCTGGATACACTCCTGGACGTAACCGTTATCCTGCAGCATCAACAGCGTCCGGGGGCCCTTACGAGCTCTTGTCAGCAGAGTTCATTTCACTCTTGTGGATCATTTTGAAGTCTCGCTGGTGTTTGAATTTCTGTTGCCGTGTATCAACGCGTTCTGCAGCTCAGCGGGATTCTGAAACGCAATAACCTCGCTTGTCTTTTCCAGCATCTCCTCCAAACGCCGTTGTCTACCCCATATTCAGTGCAGCTCCCACCAGCAAGAAAAGGTATGGTGATCTTTCCTAACTCTCTCCAAGAGTCATCACAAGTGTCATATCTGCAGAATTGTATTTTTAAAAAATTATACTAGTTTTAAAAACAATAGCTTAGCTTTCTCCTAATCCTTGTAAGGTTTGGGAGTCTGGGGTTGTTATTGGGTTGGCTTTTCTGTCCTTTGAAGGGGAAGATGAAAGTTACGTTGGTTTAGGGGGATGCTAGTCTGTGAATAAGCAACTACACAGTTACTGTCTGTACTACATGGTACTTGTGAATTTGTATGTATTATTGAGCTGATTATTTTTTTTTTAACTAAAAAGGGAATAATAGTTTTCTCTTAGCTGTTGCTAATGATACGAGTGTTAGAACAATGGGGAGTGTTTCAGGAGATATTCATCCCTAAGAACGGCACAGCCTTGGCATTGTTTTAGCCCTGTAGAAGGGTGTTTGTTTGTTTTTACTACTTTTGTGTCTTTTCTCTCTCTTTGTATCCGGAGTGTCCGTAACNATACGAGCATTAGAACAAGGGGGGTGTTTCAGGAGATATTCATCCCTAAGAATGGCACAGCCTTGGTGTTGTTTTAGCCCTGTAGAGGGGTGTTTGTTTGTTTTTATTACTTTTGTGTCTTTTCTCTCTTTGTATCCGAAGTGTCCATAATGAGCAGTGCCTTTCAGTCTTTCTGTACTGGCTGTTCAGCAGTGTCCTGCACCTCCCGGCAGCACGACACCCTCCACAGCACTAACTCCCAATCTGAGCTGGTACCACAGTTGTCAAAACAAATGGTCTTCGCTCAGTTTGGCAAGTGCAGCAGCACGGGATAACATTCCTGGCCGTGCAGTGAGCGAGGAGGCATCACTGTCCCTCGCTGGAATCCAACCCATGGGGTGGCTTTCTGTAAATACCTTCTAGACACACTGTGGACAGCAAGCAATGCACGCTCGTGAGTTTAATCCACCTAGCTGGCCAGTCGTTACGGCAGTACGGGCATTCTTGCCGTGTTGGAAACAATTCTGTGCTGCAAGCAACTTTTTGAGCTGAATTTGAGCTACATCAGCTCCAGTGTGTGAAAATTCCACTGGGGAATTAAACTGCGGGTTCCTCACTGAGTAACCCTGGAAAAGCTGACGGGGAAGGACATGAGCTCTGCTCAGGCCAGTCTGCAGGAACTGGCACCTTCTCTGTCTTGCTCAACCTCCTTTACCAGCCAAGCCTACAGTATTAGTTTTAAAACTGTTGCAATTGCTTGCTCGCTTTTTTTGGGAAGGCAGCGGCTTTTGAAAGTTGTACGGAGCTAAAGATTTCAGAAGCCTTTTTCCCTGCCTTGTGCTGGTGGTGTAGAATCCCCGTGTTCTTTAAATTTAGTGTCAAACTGAGCTCCCTCTGCCGCAAAGTTCATTGCTTTTCCATAGCAGCTCCTCCTGGGCTGTGCTTGTGCAAATGCTGCAGCGCCGTGGCTGTCACTGACCAGCATCTTCCCTCTTGGCACTTGGGGAAGTACCCGTGTGCTGTACAGAAATCACCCAAAGTGCAAAGATCAGTCGCTGCGCTGGTCGGATGTGTTTTGGTTTGCATTTGTTAACCTGAGAAATTTTAGTACAGCAGCCCCAGGTAGCAGCACACTCGGAAGTTTTGATCTCAGTGCCAAAGACAAGACAGAAGTTGTGATAAAAATGGGTGGAAAGGATGAATGGGAGCGCCTGCTTCTCTTCTGCTTCCCCGTGCTCCTCACCTGAGCAGCTGTTCTGTAAGTCTGCTGGAAATGAAGCACAAGCGGGTGAAGTTTAATTTTTGATTCTGTAAAACCATGATCTTGCTGAATTACTTCCAGGCACAGGGGCTGTTTTTACGCCTAAGGTGTAATTGTGCTACCTCGTGGCTGTGCCTCTGCCTAGCTTATTTCTTCAATTAGTTTGCTGTCGTAGACCTCTAGTGGAAAACGTCGTCTTTTCCCACACAAGAAGCAGAGCTACTCATCCCTCTCCCACAGGGAATCAACTTCTTGATGTCTTTTGTTAACAATAAAAGCATTCTGAGCCAAGTTTATTGTGAACATAAACCCCCCCCCTCACTTAAAGCTGCTTCTAAAAGAGCCAAAATAAACTTTCCAAAACTTGTCGCGCTACTGTAATCCTGTGCCCCAGAAGTGTTGAAAGAAAGATCTGATTGCAATATTTGCTTTGCTTCCTCCTGTGGCTTTTCAAATACCTTCCGTGGTGCGAGCAGAGCCCTGGAATGCGGGGAGATGCTGGTGGTTGTGATTAACTGCGGAGCGGTCGCAGATCTGCCCGTGTCTCGGGGGAAGCTGATGAGCACAAGCATTTCCTACATCATGTCTCTGCTTCGGAACTTCTCCTTAGCATGCAAATCTATCAAATCATTTGGTGTTTCTCTAAATTAGTTCCATGGTAAGATTCCCTGCACAATAGTTACAGTTTCAAGATTGCTTAAGAAGTGCCACCTTACCTACAGCAGTCTGAGGGGAGCTTAGAAAAATTCACACCCCTGACACTGGGCTTCCCTGGAGCTGAGCCTTTAAACTCAGAAATTCGTGTAAAGCTTCCCTGTCTGGATCTGAATATGGAAAAAATTCCTCTTGGCCTTGCTTCAGTCTGCTCCCCTCTTTGGGAAGCTGTCCCTCTGCGATGGTAGAGGAGAGCTTGGTCCCAACACCGAGGGGTTTTCCAGAAATGCTGCTGAGCCTCGGGTCTAAAGATGGGGTTGGTGTGAGGGGCTGGGACTTGGGGTGGGAAGTGGTCTCGGGACCCCAGAAGGTGGGCTTGAGACCGAGCTATGGTGATTCTTGGGCAAAACCTTGTCACAGGTTCTTATACAGCTTGATCAAATCCTAGAGGAAATTCTTCGGAGATTGTTTGAGTTCAATTCTCCATTTTTTTTTCCCATTTTTTACCCCCTGAGGAGAGAATGGTGCTGGTGATGTGCCCTCTCTAGTCAGCTTTCCTCACAAAATGGGAGCACTGGAAGCTGTGTGAGATGATTTCAGATGCTGCTGCCCAGTCTGGCCGGGGAGGACCCTTCTCCCTGCCTCCTGTCACACCGTCCAGAGCCTGGCACGGATCCTGTGCCGCTCAGACCGAGCTGTGGTGCTGTGGCTTGCTGTGTGGCCAGGCAGCGCTCCCCTGCCAGCCCTGCTGCCGTCCCCAGGCACTCGCAGCCACATCTCCCTCCCTGCGTTCATCTCCCCGAGCCCTTCGATCCGCTGTGGACCCCACAAACCCCCGGTTCTCCTCAGCTGTGGCCCTCGGCTTCTGTTTGTTGTGTAGCCCTTTGTTCAAGGAGCTGGATTTCCTGGAAATAGGATGGCTGTGGATGCGAGATTGGTGCTTAATCAAGAGTCATTTAACTTCTGATGCAATTGTGGCACTTCCTGGAGGTCTCCATCCTTCCCTCCTCCTCCAGAGGAGCTGGCACCACCGCTGCTGAGAGGCTTGGCTTAGTTTGGGGTGTTCTCTACCATGTCCTGGTACCCCATGTGTCACATTAACCTTCGTCTGCAGTGACTCATTCTCGTCTCTCTCTGAAATGATTTTCAGGACGCAGGCTGCGCTGGATGAACTGACTTCTCCGTTTGCGTCCAACCCACCTGCAAAACCATCTCACACCTCGCAGAAAAGCAAGAAGGCGAAAGAGCTCTGCAAGGGCTCCAGAGATCAGATGGTCATTGTAAGGTTCCCCTCGGGGCGTGCTGGGTCCTCTGGGTGGCTTGGTGGGGAGGAAACAAGAAAAATGTTTTGAGGCTAACCAAGAAGTTGATTTCCTTACGTGTAAACCTCAAACCAACCACACTGCAACAACCGTAACGGGGCAGAGATTAATATGTTCAGCACTAGGCTGGGAGAAGGGTAGTAGCTGGGAAATAGGTTGTTATGGTTTCCCTGGGACTAACACTTCGTTACATTTTAGAATTCAAAAGAGATTAATGGAACATAAGACCTAAAAAAAAAAAAAAGGCAAAGAGAAACTCAGCCGAGCCTGTATGGATGCTATAGGAGTGGATTTGGCCGGATAATTTTCCTTTCCCACGCCTTCCTGGCCCGCCGTGCGAGCAGACTCAGCACAGTGCTGCGACCACAGCAGCAAACGGGAGCAAGAACGTGCGACGGAGAGCTGAGCCGAGTGGTGCTCGCTCTGTAAACGAGCTCCACGTCTGCCTTCTTGCTCTTGCCCTTCGCTGTGGAGCCCTGATCGTGGAGCGGGAGGAGGTCAAACTGTGTTACTGAGGCTCGTGTGTCATGCAGCCATCACATGGATGGCTTTCCAGAAAATACGCCCAGAGCGATGAGTAATATTTTAGTGAACCGTTTATTCTCGCTTGGTGACATGCAGACGTTTTCAAGCCTGTTTCCTGAGGGAGTAGGGCTTATGTGATCGTTCTTGTCTGCTGATCTGCCCCTCCTAGCTCCTTTGCAGTCATGGGGATGATTTCTGTCAAATTCGAGACCTCACAGATAGAAATCTTTGAGTGTTTTGAAAGTTGGTCCCTGTGGAAGGGAGAAACCCAGCAGAGTGCCTGCACTGAGAGGAAGGCAGCAGCACATGCTCCGCATTGATCTCAGCCGAGCCACGAGCTCCCACCCTGCCCAGCACAGTCAGCTGTGTGTCCCGCTGCCGGGACAGATGGTGGGTGCTGTGACACCGGGGGAAGCCCACGGGGAAGGGAGAGCAGCCAGCGCAGGGAAATGAGTCCTGAACAAACTGGGCTTCACTTCACCTCGCTGCTTAGAGATCAATCAGCTGCTTGCTTGCACAGCTGGTGTTTGGTTCCTTTTTTCTTCCCCTCCCTGTGTCCTGAGAGAGATAAAAATTTTATTAGTTTGTGATGAAAAGATGACTCTTCATAAAAACAAATTAAAACAAATACTTGAATCTTTGATTGTTGCTGCCAGAACCAATTCTCAGCCTCACTCCTTACACTGACCGTGGTTTTGAACAGCTTCAGGGCTCTTAGCTGCCTCTGTTTCTCACTAGGACGCTGGTCAGAAGCATTTTGGTGCCATAGTTTGCAACTCCTGCGGCATGATCTACACGGCCGCTAGCCCGGAGGATGAAGCCCAGCACATCCAGCACCACGAGCGGTTCCTCGAGGCGCTCCGATACGTGGTAAGGTGACGGCTGCGCTGGCGGCTGCGGCGAAGAACGCGGGGGGACATGGTACCCGGGTACAAAGTCAAGACAGCTGCAGGCAAACGTTTTGTCATCCCGAGGGGAGGTCAAAGTGTCAGTGAAGCAGTTCCAGCAACTGTCTGCCTGCATCAGTTGGATGAATGAGACTTGACTTGGTTCCTGAAAGCCGAAGTGGTTCAGATTGCAGCTTCATCTGCCAGAGCCTTGGCTGAATCACTTCCTCTCTCTTGTCAGACCACTAACTTGTTTGTTTGGGGTTTTTTTTTCCCCTCTGTGGCAGGGTTGGAAGAAAGAACGAGTTGTGGCAGAATTCTGGGATGGGAAAATTGTATTGATTCTTCCAAGTGACCCAAAATATGCCGTCAAGAAGGTACATGTTTGTTTATTTTGGGGTTTATGTTGTAGATTAGCTCTTGGTTGGCTCAGCTCCTGGAACGACCTCAGCGTGTGGTCATACATCGCTTGCCAGTGCACGGGGTGACCAGGAGAGCTGAGTGGGGCTGTGGCAGCAATCCGGGCTGCTGTGGTCGCCCACCCTGACACATCCAAACCCTGCTCGTTCGCTGAAGCTCATGTTCTTAAATGACCAACATAACCCGCTCCTTTCCATCCCGAGGATGGGGGTGACAGGCAGGTGTGCTCTGCAAGAGGTGTGGAGGGATGAAAACACGAGTGAGAGCCTGATCTGGAATGTTTAGAGCCTGATCTTGCGTAAGCACAGGCTTCTTTGGGGGAGCAAGTCCCCTTTCTGACAGTTTCACACCAGAAACACACGTGTTGGGTCCTAACGCCCCTCTCTCTGGTTTTGTTTCCTTAGGCAGAAGATGTGCGAGAAATTGTAGATAACGAATTAGGATTTAAGCAAGTTTCTTTGAGCTGCCCAGCCAAGACTAAAATATACTTGTTTGTGTCCAACGAGAAGATGATTGTTGGGTGTTTAGTGGCTGAATCGATCAAGCAGGTACATGTTCTTCATTGTACGGGGAGAACGTGAAATTCCAGGCTAATAACTGGGGCTGTTTGTGTAAGCTTGTGCATCGGGAATCCTGGCTTAGGGCAGGGGGAAATAAAACCAACGAGATAAAAAGCAAACAAACAAGCCCACCCAAAAAAAAGACATTAAGGAAAAGCTCGTGCTTTTGTCAGGGTGAGATGTTGCTGGCAGGAGTTGGTTGAGTTTGCACGGGTGATGCTGCAGCGAGATTCCACCCACCCCTGGTTTGGGCACGGGTTTATGCAGTGACCTGCCTTGTGGGAGAGCGGAGGGCAAGGCTGGGAGTGCGGGAAGGTCCGTGGCTCTGTGTCCCTTCGGGGAGGAGCAGTTTGATGCCTCTGCTCATCCCTGCAGGCTTTCCGCGTGCTGTCCGAGCCGGGAGCCGTGCCGTCCCCCGAGCAGGACGCCCTGCAGCAGCACCGGGCTTGGCGCTGCTCCACGGAGCCGGAGCCGGCCGCCTGCGGCGTCAGCAGGATCTGGGTGTTCGGCCTGAGGCGCAGGAAGGGCATCGCCCGGCGCATGGTGGACGTGGTCAGGTACGGAGCGGCGGGGGTTCCAGCCGGGGTTTGTCCCTGGGGATTGCAGCAAAAAGTCCTTAGAAAGAACTTATGGAAAAAGAGAGAAATTTGTATCATTAAGCAAGTCTGAAATCCTTGCTTCGTAGCGGGAGGATGTCCAGTGGACACATACTGTGTGTGTATCTGATATTTAAGTCATATTTTTATTTAAAATCTGACACAAGTGCGGGCCGAGCTGTTAAGTGCTGGGTGTAACTGGAGCATAGAGCTGCACTGACTGGATTTCCAAGAGAAACTCTGCTTGTTGGGGGGAAAAAAATTGTGTTTGCTTTGGGTTTTTTGTGTGTGTTTTTTTGTTTGGTTGGTTGGTTTTTAAACTGGCCAAGTTGATGGCCCCAAACACTTGAGTTTTTCCAGGCAGGGAATTCCAAGCTTTTGAAGCTCGGACCAAAGCGGGAGGAAGACTTACAAACTTCCCCTCGTCTGTTGATACAGAGTGCCTTGAGGGGGGCTTGGGAGCCCAGGAGCCTCTCGTAGCACAGATCTTTGTGTCGCACCTGCTCCCTGTGTGTATATCGAACACAGACAGAAGTATAGGAGTAAATATATTTGTATTTATAATCATCTGTTATTGTAGCTGGAGCTCAATATTCTGAAAAACGATCAGCCAGTGTTCAGTCTCCACTTCCTCCTGGGTTTTATGCCCATGTTTGATTTTACATTATCCTTCTTGCTCATTTTAAAATGCCTCCTGGTTCCTGATGACACCAGAAGCCAAGAGAGCAAACTGGTACCTCCCAGCAATCCTGTCCGAAAGCAAAGCGCCCGAGTAACCGCTCCCTGCAGAGGAGGGCTGGGGGGACAGCGCTGCCGGTAAAGCCGCCGGCTGACAGCTCTCTTCTCTTCCAGGAGCACCTTCATGTACGGCTCCTACCTGAGCACCGACGAAATCGCCTTCTCCGACCCGACGCCGGACGGCAAGTTGTTTGCAATGAAATACTGCCAAACTCCTAACTTCCTTGTTTATAATTTTATTTATAACAACTGATTTGACTCGGTTAGTACCAGTTGAGGTTTGTTGAAATCATCTAAGATAATTTGCGTGTTTAAAAGAACGCTTTAAGCCTTGTTACCTGGCTAAACGCTGTTTTCCTGCTGAGCGCTAGTTCTTCCTCCCCTGGCGAGCGAGCTGGGGGGGAGCGTGTCACTTTGTGTACAGAGTCGAGTTCTATTTTAGCGGGTGTTGTGGAACCTTGCTTGCAGTTCAGGTAGGTTTGTAAGATTTTTTTTTTTTCTGAAACGAAATTTTATTGCAAGTAACTTAATTTTTTTAAAAGGTTTAATTAATATAAAGTTGGCTGTTCTCCCTGGTGTGGGGGTGTGTGACTGAGCTCTCTGCCCTGTGTGCGCTGTAAAAGGCAGGGCAGAAGCCTTAGTACAAGCAGTTGCTGATTTTTTTGCACAGAGTATGAGAAGTCTTAAAACAACTGGCTCGTGGCAGGATTTCCCCCATGTATAAGATCTGGAACCCTCAAGGTCTTGTGCTGCAGGGAAGCTGTCACGGGGGTTGCCTGCTCAATAAAATGTGTGAAATGCTGCCGCTCGAGCTCGGTTCTGTGCACAGAAGCGATGTGGAAACGCTTCCAACTAATTTGAGTTCAGAGAAGGCAGCAGTGGCTGCGTGGGGAAACAGGACAAGTGTGTGGAGCGACCTCTTTGTGTCCAGGAATTTCCCCCAACAGCAGGATTTCTGTAATAAATCCACACGAGACTTGGGGATTTAACCTTCCACCGTTTGTAGCGTGGTACAATTGACCTGGTTATGTCAGGAAACCTTTTCCTTGAGCTCACAGCAGCTCAGTAATGATCTCGTTATGTAGGGGCTCCTGTCCCCAGCACCTCAAGAGCACAAATATTTTACACAAGAGCCCTCACCAAAGCTTACACGTACCTGGCAGACACACACACTCCTCAGAAGGAGAAAAGCACCGCTGTCACACTGACATTAAGAAAACAATTTATTTTTAACATCTCAGTAACAAAACTGTTGTTAACACACCACAAAGAGAGAAGGAAAGGTTTCAAAACAGCTCTAAGACAACACCTAAAAGCAAAACTAGTGCACAACAGAGCACGTAGCTTATTTAGGACCTAAGAGCATGGGTGAGGGGGTTGCTCTAGCAGCAGAGCAAACCCCAGCACCCAGGCCTGTCCTTAAACGGGGGGTTAGTCCTTAATGAGTTTAGGCTCTGGTTTTACATACACAGAGCAGGTTTCACATACTAGAAGGATAAAGGCTGCAGGAGTAGCTTTACTCTTCCATGTTCAGTCCCCAGCCTCCTGTGTCCTGGAGCTTGGAGCCAGAGCCACTGTCCCCCAGCTCGGCAGCGTGCGGATGGGGCAGCTGGGGTGGTTTTATTCCTGGGCCAGGCTTGTCTCCAAGGCCTCCACGATGCACGCGGCTGAGGGACGCTTCTTGGGGTCCTCACTGGTGCAGACGGAGAAGAGATCGATCATGCGCTGGTAGGAAGGGTCCAGTTCCTCCATGTTGAGGGGCGGGCGGGTTCCCAGAGCTTCATAGTATGCGTCCTCGTCAAAGCAGTCTTCATCAAAAGACTCATCTGGAGGAGAAGGTGGAAAAGGAGTTAGGAAGGGTGCTGGAAACAGCTCTGCTCGCTTGGATCGTGGGGCTTTGCTCCCCAGCTGCCACTCATCCATCACAGAACAGTTTGGGTGGGAAGAGACCTTGAAGATCATCAAGTTCCAACCCCCTGCCATGGGCAGGGACACCTCCCACCAGCCCAGGTTGCCCAAAGCCTCATCCAGCCTGGCCTTGAACCCCTCCAGGGATGGGGCACCCACAGCTTCTCTGGGCAACCTGGGCCAGGGTCTCCCCATCTTTCCTGGAGACCCCCCAGAAGGTCTCCCCGGAGCCTTCTCTTCTCCAGGCTGCACACCCCCAACTCTCTCAGCCTGTCCTCGCACGGGAGCTGCTCCAGCCTCGGACCATCTCCGGGGCTCCTCTGGCCCCGCTCCAGCAGCTCCGTGTCTGTCCTGTGCTGAGGACCCCAGAGCTGGGGGCAGCACCCCAGGGGGGGGTCTCACCAGAGCGGAGCAGAGGGGGACAATCCCCTCCCTCACCCTGCTGCTCACGCTGCTGGGGATGCCCCAGGACACGGGGGGTTTCTGGGTGGGACATGTCCAGCTCCTCACCCCCCAGCACCCCCAAGTCCTGCCTTGCAGTGGGATGTGACCTTTGTGTCAGCTTTGCTATTCCTTCATCAGTACTAATTACTGCCTGGAATAGGTCATTACCTTCCCTTTGACTGAAATTGCTTATTTTGAAGCTGTATCTACCCCAGCAGGATAAATCTGAGTCACCCCTGCAGAGCTGGCTGGGAAAAAGTTCTGTAGCCAGGAGCCGCTGGGCTCTGAGAGCAGGAGAGTGAGGAAAATCCCCGGCTGCCTGGAGACCGAGTTAGAAAACACAAACCAGCCTCGTGGGTCCCTGCCAGTGCAAAGCTGGAGCAAGAGGCGTTTTCCCAGCACAGCCACCGTGGGATTTGCAGCAGATCTGCCCGCAGGCAGCTGTTAGCCCTGCCCAGCCCATCTGCTCCCCTCTGCTCCTGCAACCCAGGGGTGGCCAAGGCCAGCAGTGCCCTGGCTCGTATCAGCCATGGTGTGGCCAGCAGGAGCAGGGCCGTGCTCGTCCCTCTGTCCTTATTCACACCTGCCTGAAAGGAGGGTCAGTCTCTTCTCCCAAGTAACAAGTGATAGAAAAAAGAGGAAACAGCCTCAGGTTGCTCCAGGGGAGGTTTAGATTGGATATGAGGAAAAAATTTCATCCCCAAAAGGGTTGTCAAGCCCTGGACCAGGATGCCCAGGGATGCGGTGGAGTCACCATCCCTGGAGGGATTTAAAAGACGTGTCGATGTGGCACCTGGGGACAGGGTTCAGTGGTGGGCTGGGCAGTGGGGGGTTAATGGCTGGACTCGCTCTTGAGGGTCTTCTCCAACCCGAACAATTCCATGACAAATCCCCCCTTGGGCACGCAGGAGCTGCCCGGAGTAACTCAAACTGTTTCTCCTGTGCTTCGTCAGAGGAAGGCGGGTGTTTGGCAGCCCCAGTGCAGCCCCAGCACCCTCAGCCTGGGCACGGCACTTGCTTCAGCTCCTCCTTTCCAAAAGGCTCGGCTGCCTCACAGATTTTTTTTGTTCACCCTTTCAAGCACGGTGGCATTTTAGGCTTTTCTGGCCACATCGTTCTGGTGGGATGTGAACAGCTCCAGCCTGGCAGATCGCTCCTACGTTGCCGTGATGGCAGAGGACGTGGGACAGAGCCAGAGCCCATCTGAGCACCCTGTGGGGCTCTCAGGGGAGGAGGCTTGGTGACATCTTTCAAACCTACCAAACCACGCTGACGAGCATCTGACAAGCAGCTGAATTCTGAGAAGCTCTCTCCAGCTGTTAGACCAGCCCCTGGAGCACGTACAAAGAGCTGGTTCTAGTTACCGTCATTTATCAAACTTCTCGTTTGGAGTTAAACAGCCAAACAAAGTTGAAAGCAGCCTCAACCTCTTGCACAAACACTGAACAACACCGACAGGCGCCCGCTGAGGAGCAGCCTCGGGGTCATGCCAAGCCCCTCGGTGCTGCAGCAAACTCCCCATGAGGAGGACGGGCTGGGAGACGCGGCAGGCACAGACAGATGCTCACAAGCCCTTGGGATGGCGTCCGAGGGAGACCCAGCCCCGTGGGGGTACTAAAACAGGCTGGAAACATCCTGCCAAGAGAGGAAAGCATTTCTGGGAGCAGAATTGCTCAGCAGCAAGGAGCAGAGACAAACCTTCGTCATCAGAGTCGTCACCCAGGTTGAGGTGGGGCACGGAGAGAGTCATCATTTCCCAGAGAGTCAGCCCAAAAGGGAAGATGTCGGCCTTGTCGGTGATCGCGCCGTCGTCCTGCAGAGCCTCCTTGGGCTTCCAGGGCTCGGTGCCGATGTAGCACAGCTCCGGGTCGCTCACTGGAACGAAACAACACGGTTCGAGCGTCTGCTGGGTCTTGCAGAGAGCGAGACACGGTCACAGCAGGGGTTTGGGCTGTCGGTTAGCTCAGGTGTGCTAAAGCCCCAGGGCAGGATCTTTTGGGGCCCTGAACCCCTTTTTCTTTCACACCCATGGAGTCTCAAACCCCCTGTAACCCACGGCTCACTGCGCACGGGAGGGGCTGCAGGGTCCTGGTTTTTGGCTTGCCCAAGCCAAGCTCTCACCACTTTCTCCAATTTAATGACTTCTTGGTCTCAATTAGCCTCGGGAGAGCTGAAGCGATCAGCTCTCAGCCAGATGAAGGAAACACCAGCTCTGGCTCCATCCCTTACACCCCTCTCCCAGTTACAGGCACCGCTCCCCAGAGCGGGGGGTGCCACATTCCCCCCACTCTCCCAAAGAAATTCCCAAGCTGTCAGCAAATCTCAGCTGTTTGAGAAACTTCTTGCAGGGCTGATCCTCAAAGCCCAGCCTGTAAAGAGAAGCGAATGCCAAAATCAAATCACGGGCTGTGGTGCTTTAACCCTTGTCTGCCACGCGGGCGGGGACCTGGCATCCTCGCCATCGGCGGGGTCCGTTATCTCAGGATCACGACGAGGCAAAGCCAAACTCAGGGCTGGGCGGAGAGGACTTCTTCCTGCTAAACCAGCCCAGAACCTGATCCTTTAACCACCCTCCTCTCCGGGAGATCACGCTGGGGCGCTGCCTCCAGCTCTCTCGCGGCTTATAAAAGAGAACAGCTACTAATAAAAATGTAATAGAGCAGCTTGCTAAATTATGAGCCTGTCGCAGGCCTGAGCGCTGTGTAAAGCAGCGGAGAAAAAGCATTCTTGTAATTAACCCAAACACATTCCTGCTGTTCACAGCCAAGCCACGACGCCGTTAGACATCTGCTTCTCGTTTACGTGAAGTCTTTATAACGCTCGCATTTGGCTCGTGCCTCCTACGAGAAAGATTCATTTACTTAACGCTCTGGCAAAAGCCTCCCCTCGACATGGCTCAGCAGAGCCTGACCCAGCATCCCGTGTGCAGCGGCGTCCCTGCCCGCTGGAGCGAAGGTACAAGCGGGGACGGGTGTGACACAGATGTCACAGGTCTGGAGAATTGAAGCGGGACCTTCCGGAGATCCCCTTCACCCACGCACGGTGCGAACCACTCGTTAGTCCTTCCCTCTGAGGACACGGGAGGAAAATGCCAAACTCGGGCAGCCCCCGAGCATCCCTGTCCTTCCCGGCAGCCCAGCCTACCGGTCATGTTCTCATCCAGGGGCAGGGACACTCCCACGTCACAGATCTTGATGGCTTCAAAGTCCCCTTTAACCACGACGTTTGAAGACTTGATATCGCCATGGAGCAGCTTCTTATCGTTGTGAAGATACTAGGAGGCAGAGAGAAGCCATTGACACCAGCTCAGAGGCAGGAGGAGCCACCAAATTCAGACAACAAAGCATCAGCTTCTTAATATTGAACATATTTAACCTCAACACCTCGAGGATGGATCAGCACCTACCTGCACGCTGTACAAAGTGCCGGGCACGTTGTTCCACCCCGCCTAGTTTGGGAGGGTTTTGGTCACCTTTTAGCAAAGTGCCTCCAGCAACAAGCGCGTGGGCAGCAGCCGCTGGCCGAGGCCACATTATCCCCGGAGCTCCGAGCTGTGTCTCCCCGGCAGCGACAGTGCAGGACCCGCTGCCACGGCTGGGGAGGACCCTGGCCCAGCCGGGGGGAGGCTCAGAAGCCGTGCTGTGGCTTAGAGCTCTGCCAAGTCTCCTTTTCCCCACTTTTTCCCCCTAAACGCAACCTCAGCGAGGTGGCTGCTGCGGCTTGGCCGGAGGAGGTCCGCAAGCATCGGCAAACCCCCTTCACTGCCACAGCCAGCTGCCTGCAGCAGCAAAGATAAGGATGCAGGAGCCAGCAGCTCCTTGCTGGCTAGCGCGCAGGGACAGCAGGTAGCCCCAGGAAAGGACAGCAAGACATTTGTGACAAAAACTCTGTCACATCTGTTTTTGTATTACTTCAATCTGAACCTCCAGGGATCAGTTCTCACCTGTGTCTGTACAGCACCCTGGTGAAAAAAAAAAAAACTAAAACCAACCCACCGAGGCTTTATATAAAGCGTCCCAGCATCTGCTCTCCACCTGCGGCACGGCCGCCCCGCACGCCAAATTCATTTATTTTCCCAGTGTCACCAGCGTGTGCGAGTCCATCCAGAACAGCTACGGCTAACGTCAAACGTACCTTCAGCCCCCTCGCCATGCTCAAAGCAACCTTGAAAATCGTGGCGGCAGGGAAAGGGCCCAACCGTTGTGCTCTTCGTTCTTCAATTAAATCGTTGAGAGATTTTTCTCCTCCGTACTCCATGGCCAGACACATGCTTCCGTCGTTGGCCTCGGTGAACGCACGGTAACCTTCCAACAAAGATTATTTGTTAGTGACCCGGAGCAGGCACCAGCGCTTCCACGTGCTCACCGGAGCACTCAGGGCTGCTGCCCAGGTGCTACAACCGTCCCCAAACAAATCCACACCCCGGGGGACCTGGCACACAGCTTCACGTGGTGAGGTGAAGCCACAGGAATGTCCCTGGAGACCTGTGTGGCCTCGAGCAGGGCCACGAGCCACCAGCCTGGCCAAGATGAAGGAGCTCTGTCCTCCAGGAGAGCCCACAGACACCCTCCGTGCTGCTTCCACCCCATGCCAGGGAGCTTTATCCCGATTTTTGCAGGACAGAGAACCAGGAAAAAGGAGGAAGGAGAGCAGCAGCAGCAGCTCTGCGGCACCAACATCTCCAGCTGCAAAGATCAGGAGCCGTAGAAGCGAGACAAAGGGTTGGGGGACGTTTGGGAAAGCCAAGACCTTGTCTTTTGCAAGGTGAGACTGACGCGCATACAGGCTGTCATGCAACCTCTCTTCCTCCACGTTTTACTCCTGGTTGTAAAGGATACTCTTCAGGTGGAACTATAAATAGCAGTCTTGCATAACGGCATAGCAAAGGTTTTATCCTGTAAATGATTTGCTGCACCTTTTACCAAAAAAGCCGTGAAATGCTTGCAGTGCGAAAGGTCGAGACTATCTTTGCTCTTAAATTCCTGCCAGAAACAAGACGTGACATTTTTGGGACACAAACAAAGTTCTTGGCACCCAGCATTTCTAATACAAGTGACCGCACCGAGATACTTAAAAGCACGAATGAAAGGATAAAATCAAACAAAGCTGCTGTTCCGACTGGCAGGAGAGATTTTAGACAAGATAAGAGCAGAAACTAAACACAGACTAAAGCAGCTTCTCAAAACACTCCTACCACCGAGAGCCCAGAGCACAACAGAGCCGCGATTGTCACTCCCAAAGGTGTGTCACCGGGGGGGGATCCGGAGCCTTATTCCGCACACAGAAACCATCCCAAATATTGGGTGTGCACCGCACATGCCAACAGCACCCTGGCCTCAATCAGGAACGGTGTGGCCAGGGCAAAGACCCAGATAATTGAATAATGTCCACGATGGGCCCGAGCAAAGGCACAGGCAGCCCAGCAACCCCTCTGCAGAGCAAGCCCATGGGACCCTCCCCCAGATGTCCCACCCCGGGGCTCCAGACTCCCACAGCCCGAGCGGGGGGTCTGCGACCACAGCCCTGGGTGCGAGAGGAGGGCAGAGAAACCCTGCAGCAGCCTCTCGTCGCACAGGCTGGCTCCAGAGCCGGCTCCAGCAGCTTGATTTGAGATTTAAGCAACACAGGCTGTGCTGGAAACGTACCCACGATGTTGGGGTGCTGGAGGTTTTTTAAGATCTTGGCTTCTTCGTTCAGTCTCTGCTGATAGATGCTTTGCTGGCTCCGGTTGCATTTGGAATTGATTTTCTTCACAGCCCAAGGGGAGCGAGACAAACCTCTGGGAGATCTGCAGGGGGAAACTCAGGTGTCTCAGAACTGCTCTTTGTGAGCGGTGCCGCAGTTAAAGCTCTCACAGGTCACCCAGGAGCTATTCTGGTGAGCGTCTGCCTTTCGTTTGTGGAATTAATAAAGAACAAGGCTGAATTTTGCTCACGTGCAGAGGTGCACGGTAACGTTTGCCCATATACAGCAAATTTGCAAGGATTTGAGGAGATTCCTCCCAATTCTCATGTTCAGGTGGAGGAGCCGAGGCTCGGGGAGGGAGGCAGCTTGCTCAGCAGGGCAAAGCAGGGCCAGGAACAGAGCACAAATGCCCAAATTCCAGGTCAGGGAAAGGCTGATGGGCTCCTTCCCAGCACCGATACCTCCGGCACAGACTGGAGAGCAGGAAATCCCCCCTTCCTTTGAAGGGATACACCCAGCACCAGAAGGTGGGCAACGGCAGCGCTTTCTTGCTCTAAGCTCAATCACTGTCCATCCTCTGTAGGATTCCAGAGGGAAAAGAAGACGCCAAGCCCCGTTCCCGAGCACCCCTCACGCCTGCGCTCTCACACGCACCTCTTCATCAAGTAGACGTTGACCCCCGTGCCGTATCCGAGCTTCTGCATGAAGGGAGAGGCTGGGATAGTGACGGACGCTGGCCCTCCATCTAAAAAAAAAAATAAAATCTAGCCCCACGCAGCAGATCAAACAGCAAGCAGCTGGTTTGCAGCTTCTCCCAAGGAGCTTTGATGCTCTGATCACAAACGATATCTGCAGTTCCACCATGGGCACCGTGCTACGTGCAGACCGAGCTCAGATTTTTAGAAAAAGCTCCTTTCCACACTTCCTTTCCCCCCATATCTTACCAAATTCCAACCGCAGTCCCACCGAGCTGTCACTACCACCCCTGTTAGGTTGCTCACCCAGGACAACAGCAGTGTGCGAAGTTTTATGCTCAAACTTAAACCCAGTTTTATGCTGTCCTGGTTTGGGCTGGGACAGAGTGAGCTCTCCTCCCAGCAGCGGGTGTGGGGCTGTTGGGGTTTGTGCTGAGGAGAAGCTGATCACACACTGATGGGCAGAGCTGCTGCCAGGACAGTCGAGGACTTTCCAGCTTCTCTGCTGTGCCCGTGTCTGCAGGGGCAGGAGGAGCTGGGAGGGAGCACAGCCCCAGG
Organism: Syrrhaptes paradoxus; assembly: GCA_013400615.1. Taxonomy (NCBI): domain Eukaryota; kingdom Metazoa; phylum Chordata; class Aves; order Pterocliformes; family Pteroclidae; genus Syrrhaptes; species Syrrhaptes paradoxus. The sequence goes on along the minus strand of VZTO01004822.1, from coordinate 8,181 downwards.
GACCAGGATTCGACCTCAGGTTTGGGACTGAGACCAAACTGGCCGATGGTCTGTTCATCCCATGCCCGGCATGGCCAGGAGAGGTGAGCAGCTGCCCAGAAGTTTTCTCTCTCTTGCTCCAGGTTGTCTCCCTCTGGGTCCCTCCTCTCTCAGGGTCAACTCAGTCTCTCGGACACTCGGGCTCTTATCTCTGTTCTGGCATCATGATTTCGGGACTCTCCCTGCTCCGGGATCAGGCTGAGCCTTGGTCATTGGGTGGTGAGCAGTTGCACTGTGTATCACTCATTTGTATATTTTACTATTTCCAATATTATTGCAGTTTAATTATAAAATTGTTATCTCAACCCCTGAGGCTCTTTTCCCTTCACCCCTTTAATTCTCACCCCATTCCTGGGAGGGTGCAGGGCGAGCGAGCGGCTGGTGTCACGTTTGGCTGCCAGACAGGGTCAAACCACGACAACGCTCAAACTTAATCCCAACATTTTGGGGTTTGGGTTTGGCTGGGATGGGCCCAGGGCAAAGCGGCCGGGTTCCCTGCCAGCCCCTCGGGAAATATTCAGGGCTCCACCTGAACGCGACTCACCGGGTTTCTCCCTGTGGGGGAGGTTGTTCTGAGACTTGAAGGCTTCCATCACCGTGCACCCTCGTGATCCCTAGAGCAGAGGAGAGGCTTCAGCACACCTCCACCCCCCGAAACCGCTGGAGGGAACCGCTCAGAAGGACCCGGGAGCACAAACCCTGCAGGGCTTGAGCCCTGACCCCCCCGGGGGCACCACAGGGACCACGACCGTACGTTAAAGGACATAAATTACATCCGTCAGCTGCTCATTTGGCTTCTCCCGGCTCTGCAGGCTCCCTTCTTCCCCACTGTCACCTTGTGTCACCCCCGTGTCCCCTGTGGGGGGGGCTGGCAGAGGGGAATGAACTGGGGGTGGCTCTGAAGGGCCCCAAGGGAGGTGGGAAGCGATGTGGCACCAAGGGAAGGAGCTGGGGAGGGGGTGGGAGTGTCCCCAAGCTGCTCCCACCAGGGCAGGGTCCCCCCAGCCCCCAGCAGAGCTGGCACCATGGCGGGGGGGGACTGAGGGTCCCACCTGGGGGGTGATGGGGGTCCCAGAGTGGGGAAGCCGCAGGTGACTGCCAGGATGGGATGCCTGNGGGGGTTTGAGGCCTCCCGGGGTCCCCTCAGGGGTGGGGGGGGATGTCCTGGGTTGGGGGGGGACGGTAGAGGCCTCCCGGGATCCCCTCAGGGGTGGGAGGGGGACTGAGGGCAACAGGAGGAGCTGGACCCCCCCCTCGGGGAGGGGGAACCCCCCCAGGTGCCGCGACATCGACCAGGCCCCGAGGGCCGACCCCCGCCCGGGCCGTTACCTGCCGCCGCCGCCGCCGCTGTTTGAATCCTGCGCGCGCGAACCCCGCCCCTCCCGGCCCCGCTACGGCGGCCGCGGGCGGACAAACCCCGCGGAACGCGGAGAGGGAGGGCGGGGCCGGAGCAGAGGGGCGGGGCCAGAGCAGAGGGGCGGGGTCAGAGCAGAGGGGCGGGGCCGGAGCAGAGAGGCGGGGTCAGAGCAGAGGGGCGGGGCCAGAGGGGGCGGGGCCTATGGGGACGGGCAGGCGCCCTTGGGGTGGGCTTCAGGGGGTCCCCGAGGTTTGAGAGGGGGGTGTAAGGGGTCCCCAAGTGCTTCTGGGGGGTCTGTTGGGTCCTGAAGCCCTTGGGGGGTCTCCATGGCATTGCAAACCCCTTGGGGGGGGTATCTGTGGGGCCCCCAGGCCATGAGAGGGGTGTCTCAGGGGTTCAGCAGGCTCCCCAAGCCCTTGGGGGGTCTCCATGGGGTCCCCAAGCCCTTGGGGGTGGCCCTAGGGGGGTCCCCAGGCCCTTGCAGGGGAGTGTCTCCATGGGTGGGTTCGGGGGGGCTCAGGTACCCCAGGGGCTTCTTGAGCCAGGGCTGGGCCAGACCCAGGGTCTGCATTTACCCCCACCCGGACCCCCACAAATCCCCCATCGCCCTTTGGACCCCCCCACGCCCCCTCCCAGCGCAGCTACACCAGCGCGGGAGAGAATCAGAAAAAGCCGTTTATTTCTCTTTATTTCTCTGATATTAAACCGTGTCAGGAAGCACAGGGGAGATCCGTGGAGTGGACCGAGCCCCCCCAGACCCCCCACAGCCAGACCAGGGGTCCGAATACCCCAGACCCCCCGCAGCCAGACCAGGGGTCCGTCCCCCCCGCCTCCATCACGGCGTCAGGCATTTCACGCCGGCGTCCTCGGCGTGGCCGCAGTTGGTTTTGCCCCAGCTGGAGAAGCTGCAGCGCAGAAGACTGTCCTCGGTCCCCTTGCAGGAGACGTCGTCCATCCAGATCCTCCCCGTGCCTGGAAAAAAAAACAACAGGGACCCGGTGAGCGGCACCGGCATCCGCACCCGGCATCACCGGTGGGTCCCCTGCGGGCACGGTGCATCGCCGCATCCCCAGGATACAGCAGGAACCGTTCCAGCCATTCCTGAACCGAAGGCTCCATCCGTCAGGAAAATCCCCTCCCCTCGATCCTATGGAAAATCCTCTCCCCTCACCATCCTATCGCGATCCCCTCCCCTCGATCCTATGGAAATCCCCTCCCCTCGATCCTATCGCGATCCCCTCCCCTCGATCCTCTCGATCCTTCTCCGCCGCGTGTTCGTTCTGTTCATCCCTCCGGGAGCTCGCTTACGCACCGCGATGGAAACAGGCGCCTTACCGCTGATTTTTTTTCTATTTTTCATGCTTAAATACAACCAACTGAAGGGCTGGAAATAAGGGTTTGGAAGCTTCGAGCTGCCCACAGAGGATGAAGGATGCCCCTGGAGAACCAACCCCCCTGAACCGGCTCTGAGACCCCCCCCAGCATCGCCTGCTGGCGGAGATCGGGACCGGGAGTGAGACGGGCTCCGGGACGCTGGGCTCAAAGACAAGCAGCGAAATTCTGCAAAAATGTGTGGAGCTGGGGGGGACCTCCCAGCACCTCCCAGGGGGCTCCAGGAGAGCTGGGGGGGCTCTGGTCAGGGGGTGCAGGGACAGGACGAGGGGGGACTGGGTGCTCCCAGCATCACGCCGCGGGAGGAGGAGTGACGGCTCTTCCCCGCTGGGACAGCCCAAGCCGAGCCCTTGCCCCAGCGCAGGCTCTGGGGGATGCCGGGGTCCCCAGCGGCTTTGGGGGTGGTGGGGGACGAAACCCCAGCGTGTGCAGGCGGGGCAACGGGGGTGAAACCAGCCCTGAGGTCTCCCGAGGATGGTGTGAAGGGCACCAAGGCTTGGAGGGGTCCAACCGGCCAAGACGGCCAACTGGCACGGCCGTGGCTAGGTGGTGGCCATGGTGGCTACCTGCTTTGGGACCCATCAGCAGCCCCGATGGGGAGAGAGCAACTCAAGGAGTTAAAACCCTACGTGGAGGGGGAGCTGGTCCGGGCAGAAACGTCCCAACCCAACGGTTTGGGGCCAAAGGCCACCCCTCCGCCCACCAAAGCCTTCCGGACATTTCCCCGATGTTTTTAAAACCTTTTTTTTTTTTTTTTGCTTTTGTTATTCTAAAGAGAAAGTTAGACCTCAAAAAATCACGTCCGGCCGAAAAACCCAAAGCGTTCGTTCAAAAACAACAAGCCCAGGACGGTTCTGCGGCGCTGAGTCAGCGTGCGGCACCCGGGGAGCCGGGGATGGAGCCGCCGGGGCCGGGGCCAGCGATGTCCCGCAAGCCGGTGCCAAAATATTTGCGGACACCCAGGACTGACTGTGTCGAATCAACCCGTGTTCAACCGGGCTGCAGCTCCTCGGGCCATGTTCTGCTGGTGGGGGACACGCTGGGTGCCTCCAGGGTCATTTCTGGGGGCTCTTTGGTTTATTTATGGGCTGGCTCCAGGTATTTATGGTGGGGGGAGAGGTGGAAGGGTCTCACCTTGGCCGAAGCGGGCCATGCGGTACACCTCCTCGGCGCCTCGGAAGCCCAGCATCCGGCACACCACGTCTCCATCCTTCTTGTCCCAGCCGTCGTCGCACACCGTGCCCCAACGCCGGTCGTAGAAGACCTCCACCCGTCCCTCGTGGGAGCCGGAGCCGTTCACCAGCCGGATCATCCCCTCCTCGGCCGCTGCTGCTGGGAAAAGGGAGGGCAGAGGGGACACGGTGGCATCTCCGAGCGCTGCCCCTCGCACACCTTGGACCACCACCATCACAAAGCACTGGTGCACCTCCAGGAGACCTGGAGACATCCCGCTGGGTCCAAGCCCCCCCCAGACCCTCTGCAGCCAGACCAGGGGTCCGAGCCCCCCCAGACCCTCTGCAGCCAGACGGGGGGTCTGAGCCCCCCCAGACCCCCTGCAGCCAGACCGGGGGTCCGTCCCACCCGCTGGGGTGGGATGTCTCCTCGTGCAGCTCTGCCCAGGAGCTGCCTTGGCTCAGCCCGGGGACGGTGTCACCGCAGGGCTGGATGAAGCCACTCTTCCAAGTCGAACACACGTGCTGGAGCTCTGGAGCTGCTCCTGCCAAACCAACCTTGTGCCGGGTCCAACACCCGTGTCCCCTGCGAGGGAACCAGCCCAACCTCCCCCCTCCAGGAGAGCAGGATGCGGCCAGGGAAACCCAGGATCCCGGCCAGGGAACCCCGCGGTCCAGCAATTCTCCGCTGCTCAGATCGAGGTGACGAGTGACACGGTGTCACCTTCCTGGCTCCACACCTTTGGTGACCGCGGCACCTGGGGGGTCCTGCTCTGCCAGCACCAGCGAACGCGGTGGCTGTGGGACCGGTGTCCCTCTTGCCCCCTGGAGCATCCAAGCTCCTCCCAAAGTCCTCGCCCTGGGAGCCCATCGTCCCCCCGGCTCCTGGCTGGATGCTCCGCGGAGCCCGTGCGTGCGGGAAGACACCCGGGGAGGGGAAGGGATGTGCAATCAGAGCAGGGATCCAGGCACAAGCGGAACGTTCCCATTAATCAGCGGGGTGAGAGCTGCTAATAAAGCCCCGTGAGTCCTGGCTGCGACCCTTCTGCCGAGCCTCCAACGAGCGTCGCTTAGAGAACTAATAAAAGCTAATAAAACCCAGAAGTTTCCTCCCACACCAGCGCCAGCTGCCTGGAACGGCCCCAGCCCAGCCCAGGGCTGTTTGGGTGCCCGTCAGCCCCGAGGACTCTGCAAAAGCTGCAGCTGGAGGGGGGCTGTGCTCGTGTCCCAGCCCCGGGGAGCTGGGGAGATGCACAGGGACCAAAGCGGGATGTCCCCTCGCTGTGCTGCGGGAGCTTCTCCAGGAACAGGCTGTCCCGGGATGGAGATCCAGAGCAGCGCAGAGCATCCCGGCCGAGATCTCTGCCCGCAGCAATCCCTGCCCGCAGCAATCCCCTGCCCGCAGCAATCCCCTGCCCGCAGCAATCCCCTGCCCGCAG
>VZTO01004821.1:209862-313554 GCA_013400615.1 Syrrhaptes paradoxus | reverse complement strand
TTTTGGTTTTGTTTTGTCTTTTTTTCTCCCCTGAATCTTAGAATCCATGCAGCATCTTTTCTTCTCCTGCCTGACCACAGCAGGAGGAGGGGTCTGTTGCTAATTTGTTTTGATACGGTACGCTTTGGTCTGTATTCTTTTTGAAATTAATTCCTTTTGCAGGTGTGGGGTTAGAGGTGGTGGTGTGCTCCCAGCGAAGGTGTCATCCACCACAGAGAGGAGGTGGGAGGCTTTGATCAGTGTGGCTTCTGTTTTCTTGTTGTTCATTTAAAATGTACCAGTTTGTAATGCTGTTTGGCTTTGCAGGTCCTTGTTTTATTTCCTTCCAAGTCCTTCCCTGTCCTTTCAGGTTTTGTTGTTTTCATTGCTGTTTATTCTGCTTAACATTTTCTGGGGATTATTCATTGGAAGGTGGTGACTCCAAGTCCGGTTTAGGCAGCAAAAAAAATCCAGTCTAATGTCTATTTCCATTTTTTAAGCAGCCTTGTTATGGGTGGGAGAGTGCATTATTAAGGACACAACACCACATGTTTGGACTTCTGGGTTTTATTGGAACAGAATTATGTAGCAAGGATTTGTAAAAAAACCAAACCATCCAAGACCCAAGTTACTAGGTGTCATGCTTCAGGGCACAGGCCACTCTAGTTTCTGCTCACCACTAATTCTGAAATACATACCACAAATCAAACTGACAACTGTCTACTTTTTCTTGCAACTTCTTGTGAACCAGATGAACATTTTGGGAGGTTCGGTACGGTATCAATAAAAACCCTGAAACACTGGTCTGAATAAGAGTGGCAGTTGCTGTGTTCTTCCTTACAACTCAGCTCTTTACTCACTGCGTGAGATTAGGCAAATCATTTAGCCACTTTGTACCTTATTCTTCCCATTTGTAAAATAAGGCAAAGGCTGTCAGAGTAATTATGAGCTTTAATTCATTAATATTTCTAAGGTACACAGAGAAGTGGGTTTTTTTTCCCTCTTGTGCTTTACTACTTGCCATGTATTTCAGTGGGGATAGTTTGGAAGAAGCAATCTTTCTAGGAAAAAGAAATTGTTCCCCACAATTTTGTGATCCTCTCTAATGATATTTAACTTCTGTGAAGTGATTTGCATGGTTAAAAGCATGAAAAATCAGTTGTTGTCTTCCCCTGAAGATTTGCAGTATCTGTGTCAATCCCTTCTGACCTGTGCCCAAGTCATTCTTCCTGCTTAGCAGCTGATGTGAGCGTTCTTAGAGAAGCGCTTCATTAATAGCATTATACCAAATAAGTAAGTACAACAGTGATGTGACAAATACAGCTGAACAAGAATTATTAGAAGCAAAAAGCTAACAGCAGGACACAAGTTTGGCACAAAGTATGGACTAGTAGGATCCCAAGTGGCCAGTCTTTCTTCAGCAGCTCATGTGGTATCTTTACACAACATGGACCCTTCTCGTTTCAGGCCAAGGCTGGCAGGTTTTGCTCAGAACAAGATTCGCTGAAGGTTTTTTTGTAAATGAGGCTACTGAGTTAAATTTTCGCTCACTCAGAGATATGGAGCGAGAAGGAGCTTTTTCATTATGAGGTGCAAGCAAATGCTAAAAGCTCTTTGTTCCTGCAATTTTGTTTCATGCTGTACTGAAAATCCACATACTGGGTCCTAAGCAGTGTGGTAAGCAACTCTCGCTTCTGCTTCTTTCGCTCTAACCAGAAGAGCAAATGCCCAAACAGCAGAATAATGGCAAGAGGAGTATGGATGAAAATGAATGTTTGAAGTTTGAATCCAAGTTGGGATAAGCATCTGTAGGTCATCAGGTATCTCTAGAAGCTGATGTGACTGAAAACTCATGATAAGGAAAAAATAGCCTAGAAATCTCATACCAGCCACTTTCCTCAAACACATTGTGCTGTTTGTCCATGGAGATTACCAGGAGACTTCACAAGGATGGTGGATGTTTCGGCAGTCCAAAGCCAGCCAGAAGCTGCAAGTATGGTTTGGAGGATGCTTCTGTGAGGATTTGAGAAACTAAATGAATGAATTTTGGGTAAACACATACCAGTCTGCTCATTTTGCTAAGCTGCATGCCCTGGTGTATTCTGTTGGCCAAACAGCCTGCCTTGAGCTCCACAAAACCGCAAAGGTCTAGGTCCCAGTGCAGCACTTGTCTTTCCTGAAGAGTTGTAAAGATTTGCTTGTAGGGTTCTGTGTGCAGAGTTCTGACACAAAATAAAGGCCTTTGCCCCAGGTCATTGCTGGATGTAGACTTTGAAGAGGAGTTAGTAGCTCTCTCCACAGACACTGCTTTTAGGCTGCCCTGAAGCTGAAACAGCCCACACTCTTCCATGTCTGAGCTATCTGGAGGACTAAAATGATCCTAGACTTGTTTGGCATTTGGTCCTCAGTTATTTCAACATCTGTATTCTGTGGCTCATAGAATAGAGTGATACTAGAGATGTGCATCAGATGAAAAGGATGTAGGGAGGAGGGGAAGGCATGCAGCCCCTAGGGCCCTCTGTGGATATAGACAGGTCATTTTGCATGCTCCTCTTTTGTTCTTCCTGTATCTTTTTGTGAATTCTGCATACAACGTTGGGAAACAACAGTGCTAAATACAAAGGGAAAACCACCCAGCAACAATCTTATTTTACTGCGACAACATGTGGACTAGACAAAATCAAAGCTTGGGGTTTCCAGGGCAGCAAATCAGTCTTCTTAACTGAAGACTTCTTTCCTGGCATCTAGGCTTCCTGTAAAGAAAAATGAAAGGGGAAGATCTTTGGGATCTTTCTGAGAGGACAAAGTCTGCAACAAATACCTTTACCAAGAGCCCCTAACATTGTGAAAAAAGGACAGGGAAAAATCCCATCTGTCCCTGGTACTACAAAACAGATTAAATTGGTGTGTTCCTGTACCACTTTTCCCCATGAACAGGAATGGAGGCTGTCCAAGAATACTCCCAGTGTATAAGTCAGCATTCAGGAGTAATTTATTCATTGAGTAGTCTCCTAAAAGAAGCAGATGAGAGAACAAAAAGAATATTTGTCACAAATATAAGGCAGCTCAATTTCCCCCTTTGTTTTGAGTCCCATGAATAAGAGTATTCGGGCACTATCAGTAAAGAGTGGAAGTACTAGCCTTGGCTGGGTAAGCTGCATTGAGTCCAGAAAGTGTCTACCTTCTGAGAGCAATGCATTCAGGAAGAGATACTTGGCAAAGCAACACCATAAAAAAATCTGCTCTGGGTATAGATAGAAATCCAGACTGAGATGTTTCTGCAGCTATCTGTCACAAAAGGAAAAGTCTGTGCACTTTGCAAGATCAGAAAGGAAGACAGTTCTTCCTAATATTTACCCTCTGCCTTGTCTTTTGTCCCTTTTCTGTTCCTTTCTGACAAGAGTCTAATTGTGCCTTTAGCTTTGGGCACTGCAGCTCATAGGCAAGAGTAGGATAATCTGACTTCTCTGAACCTGAAGAATAATTCTGTTGTGTTTATGATCATATCATAACCAAGATGCCTGTTTATATGTTTCCATCTCTTTTTCTGTGTAGTTAGAGAAATTTCCACCTTTGCAGGAAGGGACACATTATTCTTAATCAAAACTTGAGAACATGGCAGGAGGAGGTACAGCTGCAGATGAGCATTATCTAATTCACCCATCCTGTCATGTGAACATCTCTGCTTAATTTAATACAATTATTTCATCAGTGAGGATAATATCAGCAGCATGATTCATTTATACAACGTTTCACAACGGCCTTTACCTCTTGGTTTCTTATTATCACTACTGATAGTTTCACCATGAGTGGCTTCGGAGGAAGGGGAGGGTATGTGAAGGAAGCTGCCAGTGTCTTTGTGTGAGTGTGTGGACAACTGTAGTCTTGAAGGACAGTGATGCCAAAGGATTTTCTTTGCATATATGTTGTTGCATCTCGGTTTCTGATATATTTTGGTTAGACATTTCTGGATGAGCAAGAGACTGAATGGATAAGCCACTGACTGGCTGCATTGTTCAGTGGGCAACAATAGCATCCTTGTCTTCTGCCCCAGACATGCCAGTAAGTGCTCCATATTTTGCATTTCTGTTGAAATGAAGAGCTCCATGAAAGAGAACCAGGGTGGGGGAATGAGGCTTTGTTTCTGGTGAGGTGGCAGAGGCATTCTTTTAGAAACCCTCTCTCTGGCTTCTTATTTCTAACTCATTTGGCTGTAATTTGTACTGTCAAGGTCGTTTAAATAGACAGCAAGATGTGGCGAATGTGTTCCCAGAGGTCATGAAAAGCCTCTTTAGTAGAGCACGCTAGGCTGTGTTTATGCCAGGTCATTTAAGCATATTTGTATTGCCAGTCAGATGACACACAGAGTACTTCATGATTTTGTAATAAACTGTGCATCCTGGACCTTCAGTGTGTGCCACAGTGGGATACAGGACTTGGGTTTAAGTGACAGTACAATAATTCAGTAACAGTGTCATAATAGTATACTAATCTTTAAAATATGTGAAAAGAAATGAGATTATGAAATCCAAATGAATCGTCTGGTTTCTTGCCCACCACCACCCTTTTTTTCTTTCTCTGAGACTGGTTCATTCATCTGGGCTATCAGTCTTTTGTTTGGCTCTTAGTATTGAAATAGTGCCATTTTTAATAAACGGTTTAGAGAGATTCTCAAAATCAGATTTTATTCCCTTCTTTTTCCATATCCATTCTCCATAGAGATAAATTAACCTTTTGTCTTAGGAGGAAGTAAATAGAGACAGCATGATTGAAAGATTAGAAGAGACACCATTTCTGCCAACTACTTGCGACGTTGGTGACTGTGAGTCAGAATTCCTGGGTCTGTCTGAGACTCTGTTGCTACATTACTGTGACCAAATCCCTTCTCTTTCTTTTTCTTTCATTCTTTTCCTCCCGTATTAATAAGCACTTTGTGTTTACCTAGCATTTTACCTTTTCAAAGTACTGTACAAACCTTATAAAAGCAGTGTGATGCACACTCAACTTAGCAGCAGTATTTCTGTGTAAATGTTGCTTGTCAAGCACTTATGTTTGGAGATTTTTCAATTTCTGATGCTTAAATAGGAAAGCTCAAAATTACACAAATCCAGGTTAAGTGAAGCTACAAAATACAGTTCTTGAATATTTTGTTTACCCCGGAAATTCTGGTGTAGGTGAAGGGTTCTTTCTTCCCTCATACATCTAGAGATCAGCTGGGAAGAAAAACCTAGAGCAAATCAAGGATTTAAAGTTCCATGAGATCCAAAGTTTTGGTTAATGACAGTCTTTGAATCCTGGGAAGCAAACCATCACCTCTCCCTAAAACAGTGACTATTCTGACACTGCTATCACACAGGGGATAGGAATCTCTTTACCAGTGCTTTGCGCTTGCTGTGGATACTGCATTTTATTAGCCCTCCGTTGTGTGTTTTTGCTTATGCTTTATTCCCTACATTACCTTTTTTTGTGTGTGCATGTTTTGTTTTGTTAGACTACTTTAAAAGAAACATTTCATAACCTTTAATCAAGATCATATTTTACTTTCCTCACATCCATGTTTATATTATTACAAGCCTTTTGGGTCTTAATGTCCTCTGGTCTAAGCATTAATCGTTTTGGCTGATATATAAATAACTGTTTGACTTTGTTTAACTCTTTAAAAAATACAGGCTTGAAAAAAGACCTTTTCAATGGCATCTTAGAAAAACTGCATATCAAAAAAAAAAGACCAATCAATACTGAGCTTTCTCTAATAAAAACTATGTGCAGGGAGTAGTTCTAGATTCTGTGATCCCACTGTATAAAATCTCATCTCCTGGCTGTTGAAAGATACTGTCTACCTGGAGTGAGCATGCTACATCTGTTTTTTTCTTTTTATTACTCTTATTTGCCCTAGCTGTCATGCTGCACTTATACATATCCTTGATATAACTGAGAGTGAAGCCTGCTAATCTGTAACATGGCAGAAAGTTAGCTGGGAGATTTTGTAGTTAAAAATAAAGGTAGGCCAACACCTAATTCTTCTCATGGTTACCCAGGCACAAATCAGTAATGAAGACAGTACAGTTCTTGATTTAAACTGGAAGAGCAGAGTGTTTTGGATTTATGTCTGTGGATAGGAAAAAGAGTAAAATGGCTCACGGAGTGAAGATCCTAACAGTCATCTTCACACTTAACACAATTGTATATTATTACCTGTGTCCCAGATATTGTTTAGACTCCCATGGAATAAATCAGTATAGTTCTACTGTGATAAAGGAAATTACTTAAATTATTGTCAACTCAAGATCCAACGTAGGATTTCTAAACTCTCTGACTGATTTTTTAATGTATTTGACTTCCAGTGAGGAATTGAGAATGCTCTTTGACATAACAGAAGTAAAAATGCTAAGACCAAACAGTGAAGTAATACAATTTTGTAAATACATATAATAGCTGAAAATTGTTTACTTATCCTCTTTTCTGAGAACCAAGCTTCTGTGACCTCCGATTAATTTACCATTAGCCTGAACACACAATGAAAGTGAATGAAGGGGCAATTTGGAATGACATTTATCAGCTCTGGAACTGTCGTCTTCTATTATTTCCACAAGGCCTTATACTTCTTGGCTCCAGAGAAGGCTGTGCTGACTTGAATGAAGAAGAGCATTCTTACTACCAAGAATAGTTATAGTGCAGTCAGCTTCATTGCTGGATGCCTATGATGAAAAAAGAATTACCTCCCCCATTTTTAAATTGCATTAAATGAGACCAAACAGAACAGAAGAACTGAGGAAAGGAAGAATGAGTGAGAAAAGGGAAGGAAATAAACTTTATAGGGTCAGTATAGCTGAGGGATTGAGTCAAAAGGACAAGACTGAAAAAAAACCTTCCAGCACATGGATGCAGGTTGGAATCCAAGCTGGCTTTGCGATGAGTGAAGGCCATTCCTGTCAGGCACTAGTTGCTGCTCTCTATGAACTGAAGTGCTGGTCTTGGTCAGAGTTCCAGTGTCCAGAAAGCACTCTGCAGCTTTTACTACCTGAAACTAATCAGCTCCTTCTGTTGAGATTTGCAACAGAGGTCAAGGATTGAATGTACATGGAAACTAACTCCTCTTGGACTGAACCAAAACAAGTCTGTGGGCAGATTTTCATTGCTTCTGATACTGTCTTCCAAATAAATGACTTTGCTCTTCAGGGATCCTTGTCTGGCCCAGAGTCACTGTGTTTGTTTGGTTCATTGGCTAGTTTGTACTTAGACTTTTATGCAACTCAGTACTGATTTTACAACATTATAGTTGCACTGTTGTGAGATTTATTTTTCTATAATGGAAAATGGTGGAACAACAGAGCAAGTCCTCTTCCATTTGGCCAGTAGGTTAATCTATTTTATTCTCATACAGATGGATTTGTATTTCTGTAAAGTAATGAATACCTTCTTAAAATGTCAAATGCTGGTTGAGCAGGGTGACATTTTTAACCCTGAGGCTTAAGTCTCCCAGAAGATAAACAGAATTCTGCCTTCTAGGTGCCTAAGTTGCTTTCTGAGAATGCAGAATATAAGCTCAATTTTATGCATTGACTTTTCCCCCTTTGTTTTATGCACAAGTTGCATCTAGGATGGCTTAAATATCACTTTAACGATGACAGCTTTGTCCACAATGTCCCTGATACGTTTGTCTGCTTAGCTTTAATTCTATGACTATTACGAAAGTGTAGAAATAATAAAATATAGCAAAAGTCCTTTGTTCAGAGCTTGCTTCTTTAAGGTAATGCAAAAGTTATATGGCAGTGCTTTGCAGAATTGTCCTGTGTTTGGAGTCATACATCTACATCGTACTTCCACAAGCGGTAGGCAACTATAAAATTCCTTCTTTACTGCAGCACACCACCCTCTGTGGAAAAGAATCACTACTGTATAATAGTAGTTACAAATACCTTAGTGGTAACAGTAAAACATTCAAATGTTATGAGTCTAATTCCAGGATGGCTTTCCTAAGTCACAGTGTCAGAGGAAAGCTAAGCTAATATGTGATGGTTGGACCTAGTACCATATCCATTAGTTATGGTTATTTAAAAGTCAGTTAAAATCACTTCTAAAATATCCCCCTGGCTGAAAAGCTTTTTCTCCCTTCCCTGTGTTTTTTTTTCCATTATTGTGTTTTATTTTGTCAAACAAAAATACATGACTTAGAATTTTAATGTGTTTTATAGCACTGTCTGTTACTCTGTGTAATCAAGCCAGGTTTAGGAATAATTCGAGTTACCTACCCTGCAAAAAAATGTCATCAAATTTTTCTATTTTCACATAATAATAATTACTGAAATCTTGAAGTCCAGCTCCACAGAATATGAAAAATATCTAGGGGCTTATGCAGAATTAACCAGGCTATTGTTTCAGATTTTGTGGAAAGAGCAGGTTCTTCTTGCTCTCTTGTTATGGTGGAAGAGAAGCATTTATTTCCTATGATATTTTTGTGCTTGGAATTCTAAGCCTGGGAAGTTCAGAGGAAAGCGTAAGTTTTAAAAAAAAACAGAAAAACAAAAGAGCAGTGAAAAAAGTCAACTGAAAACCCATTCCTTCAAACACATTTGCCCCAGTTGGGTGGTGGTGGTTGAATTTTAAGTGAAAATGCTCTTCAGTTCTTACTTAATTCATCTATATTGATTCTAAAATAAAATAACAAAAAATAAAACTGCAATATTGCTCTTAATTTTCATCATAGAAACATATATCTTGTTGATGTTAATAATTTCTTCAGAGACAACTCTTACATACAAAGTACAAATGGAAGATGTTCTCAGATCATGTCATGCTAATTTTCCATTTTATCAGTCATGTCAGTTCCAAACTGAAATGACAAGATAGTATCACATTTGATCTTAATATATATCATACAACCTTTTGGGTTTAGAAGTTCATACGAGCTGAAAACAACTGTCTTTGCTTGGACAGTGTTGTGCCAACAGCAGTTTTTTAATAACATTATTTTCTCTTCTACTTGTCATAGGATGAAGTGGCCCAGCCTCTGAACCTTTCAGCCAAACCCAAGACATCTGATGGCAAGTCTCCCACATCACCCACCTCTCCTCATATGCCAACTCTGAGAATAAATAGTGGGGCCAGTTCACTAAAATCCTCTGTGCCAGCAACATTAGCTAGTCCTTCAGCAAGAGCTAACACAATAGGTAAGCTCAGTTTCATTTGTCCCACCTCATAACGATTAATAGGTGTTATTGGAAAGTGAGCATTTATCAGCTAGTGCCAGACAGTGGTGTATGAGCTGTCAGGGGTTGACCATACTACTCCATTTGTTGATGTTAATGAAGAAACTCCCAGACTTAGAATTTCAGGAGTGTCTTAACTTTTATAATCTTGGAAGACAAAAGTATGTGTTATTTCAGATACAGGTTTATCAATAACAGTTGATAAATGCTGTATGTTTAATGGCATATGTTAAAAACAGTAAACTGTGTAATAGCAGGCATTAAGAACATACTGTATTCCACTATGTCATCTAAAAGTGATGAATAAACTTTTTAAAAAAATTCCCTTTAAGTTAAAAGTTTACATATGCAAATTGTGGTAGGTTGACTCTGGCTGGAAGCCAGGTGCCCACCACAGCCACTCTATCACTCCCCTCCTCAGGTGGACAGGGGAGAGAAAATATAACAAAAGGCTCATGGGTCAAGATAGGGACAAGGAGAGATCACTCACCAATTAACGTCGAAGGCAAAACACGCTCAACTTGGGGAAAAATTAATTTATTAGCAATCAAATCAGAGTAGGATAATGAGAAATAAAACTGAAATCTTAAAACACCTAAACCCTGGCTCCTCCCTGCTTCCCAGGCTCAACTTCACGCCTGATTTCTCTACCTCCTCCCCTCCAGTGGTGCAGCGGGGCGGGGAATGGAGGTTGCAGTCAGTTCATCACACGTTGTCTCTACTGCTTGTTCCTCCTCAGGGGTAGGACTCCTCACACTCTTCCCCAGCTCCAGCATGGGGTCCCTCTCACAGGAGACAGTCCTCCATGAATTTCTCCAACATGAGTCCTTCCCACAAGCTGCAGTTCTCCACTAACTGCTCCAGCGTGGGTCCCCCACAGGGTCACAAGTCCTGCCACCAAACCTACTCCAGCCTGGGCTCCTCTCTCCCACAGGTCCACAGGTTCTGCCAGGATCCAGCACAGGCTTCCCACGGGGTCACAGCCTCTTTCAGGCACAATCCCCCCCTCTGTCATGGGGTCCTCCCTGGGCTGCAGGTGTATCTCTGCTCCCCCAGGGTCTGCACCATGGGCTGCAGGGGAATCTCTGCTCCTGCGCCTGGACAGCCTCCTCCCCCTCCTTATTCACTGATCTTCATGTCTGCAGAGTTGTTTCTCTCAAATCTCACTCCTCTCTTCTCTGCTGTTGCCCAGCAGGTTTTTTTCTCCTTTCTTAAATACGTTATTCCAGAGGCACTACCACTGTTGCTGATGGGCTCAGCTTGTCCAGCGGCAGGTCCATCTTGGAGCCAGCTGGCATGGGCTTTGTCAGACACAGGGGAAGCTTCTAGCAGCTTTTCACAGAGCCACCTCTGTAGCTCCCTCGATACCAAAAACTTGCCACACAAACCCAATACACAAATATATCTTTTCAAAATCACAAGTTCAGTCCTTCGTCCACTAAAAAGCTGCATGGAGCATTATTTTACCTTGGTCTAATATACAAAACAATCAACAGGTTTATTCAAAAAAACAATTTTGATGTTGTATCTTGCAAAACATCTTAACTGGCTGTTCTTAAGATTATTCCAGAAAATAGTCTTAATGCTTCCTCCTGTCAAAATTACCTCTTTTCCTAAAGACCATCTAAATAATAACAGTCCAAGTGGTGATTTTACAAGTGTGATGTGTTAAAGGGACTGCTCTTTGTGTGTATAAGTAAAATGTGTACACACCCAATTCTTCATCCTTCTAACTGAAACATTTTATTCCATTAAGTGATTGAGTATAACCTGAATTAAGATTTCAGGATGTAAATCAGGCTCTGTTTAGGGTATGAAGTGAGGTAAATTCATGTACCTTTGCTACTGTGTGTCTCATTGCTCCTAAAATATCTCCTGCTGGCCACTTTCAGAGATGGCACAAACAAAAGAAACCACAGGTCAAACCTATCAGAAGCTGTTCCTGCGATACCTCAGAGCTATGTAGTGAATTTTTTTTGTGTCTTTGTGGGTCTCTCCCAAGCTCTTTGTATTCCATATTCTACTTACATAGACACCAGGAGACCCATAGTTCTGTCCAAAGTTCAAAACAGATCTAGCTTCCACTGTATTACCCTCCCACTATGCATACATGATTATTGCTAATGTTCGTGGTTACACATATCAGACAGAGAATATGCTTCTATGTCTTTTAGAAAAGGAAATAACTTTATTTGGTATGACATATTATATAAATATTGTGTTAATATCACATTGTTATTTGTTAATGCATATATTATTAGCCCTACAGTTTTTAACTGTGGTATGTAATAATGTATATAGTCTTTAATTTGCTTGGCCCTACTGCATGTACAATGCATCGAGTTTCAATTTTTTCACATTATTTTTTTGTCCCTAGTAGAGTGAGCATCACATTTAGATGTGGAGTCCAGCATCTGACCTGCATCTCAGTGACAGGGCATCTCTTGTTCTTTCCTCTCCAATCTTCTTTCCCTACACACCTGATATTTTTTCATAGGTTTGAGACGCCTGCAATTTACTTCTTTTAACAGAATGCAGATTTTGAAATGCTGTACTTGTAATGAGTGATAATGTAATTGGATAAAAGCTGTGAGGATGAATGGAGCTTTAAAGGTCACTCTTGTAAGAAGAATTAATGTGTTATACCATTAATAAACCATGGAAAACTGTGGAGCAAAAGATAACATACTTAAGTTATTGTTAATGACATAGAGTTCACTGCTGTATATCTCTCAGCTACAAATATAGAAAGTGACTTTTTGAGGTTGCTGAGCAGTATCACTGTGCATACTGTATGTATAAGATAAGCAGTCTTTAACTGTGGTGCAGGAGCTGGACAGACATAGCCTACTTCTAACAAAGGTCTATCCCTTAAGGGAGGACTAGAAGAATGAAAGGCTTGTGAGCACTCTACGGAATCTTTTCCTTCTAAGTTCTTGGTCAGATCCAACCAAAGTTACACCAAGTAAAACTCATCACCATGTCAAAACCATTTGGTAGTCTTAAAAAAGTGCACATACAATTTCAAGTCACCCTCGAGTGGGAGCTATGCCACAAAAAATCTTGATAGCGTTTTTAGCAAAGGGACTAAGGTCCCTAAAAGTGGTAGAGAAACTGGATCACTTGTTTATCTTGAGAGATGGATCCCTCCAGGAAAGGTCACTGGGAAACATGCAGTCATTTGCCAGACATTTACTTCCACCATTTGAATGATTGGGGTTGTCAGTGCAAGACACAAGTTACCTGTCCTAGGTGTACATGGCCCACCTTGCTGGGACGCAGTTGAGCTGTCACTTTTCACTGCCAATAACTTCAAATTAAAACCATTCTCTGAAGGCAGTTTTTCAGGCTGCTCGGTTCCATGACATGGAGAAATGCTCCTGTGTTGTTCAATTGTCTTTGGAAGACGTAAACGTACAGCCTCCTATGATTAACAGTATAGCTGCATTTGAGCATACAGATATGTAGTCCTTTTCTAGAGCTATCCTTATAGCTTAGAAATTATGCTACAGACTGAGCAGTCACAAATGTCATGGCTTCATGTATGACTTTAAATCCAAGCATTTCTTTTTGGGAACAGGCATATGTCCATGTACTAAAAACAGAAACAACTCCTCTCTGCCCTTTGCCATTAGATTCAACATCTCTGTGCTAGTTTGGCAATCCCTGTAACTAAGTGCATTTTATGTAATGCAGTTCCCCTCTCTGTCAATAATTCACCACCTACCCTAAACAACAATAATTTACATTCAACGCGCTTCTATATTAATCATTTCCCTGCACACCAGCATCTTGGCAGCTACTGAAAAACATAAGGAGTGCTTGCTTTTATTCACTGTCATGTGCCAAACTGTCTAAAAGATAGCAGTATTCAGGAAAAGCCAAATAGTCTGGAGAAAGGCATGAGTTCCAGTTCCTAGGCAAATTCAGCTGTATTACAGATTGAAAGTATTATACCTAGCCTAATCAAGAGCACAACCAGCAATAATACTACTGTTTGTTTATTTGTTTGTTTGCTTCCTTTTTAATTTATTCTGACTACATGGAAGCCTGATCAGTAACAGATGCAAAGTGGGGAAGAAACCAAGCAAGTTGATAAAATGGAGGTTAAAAAAAAAATCAGCTGGTAGCACTGTGCTGGTGCAGGTTATATCCTTCCTTATGCTAGGAAAGCTGGAATTACTGGAATTCCGTTGGCTAGGAATTACTGAACTGAATCATTTGATAAAAGCAATGTGGATCAAGTTATTTCATACAAAACTCTCAGGATTTCTGGGTATTGAGCCAAAAGCTAACTGTTAGTAGAATTACCAACAGTCAAACCACACAGAAACTTTTCTTTCTAGTTTTTGCACGCCAAGGAAGATGGGAATACCAGTTCTATTCTGTCTGCAATCTAAAAAAAAACAACAATAAAAACCCAAACCAAACTAAAATCCTGACAGCAGCACAGCACTGAACTAATCTGACATCAGCTTCTTCCCCTGAAATGTTTTAAGCAGCAAGACAATGTCCTACGTTTTTTGGCAATCAGTGGATCAGATAGAAGAGTCTAGCAATACAACAAGGATGTGTAATCTGACATGATTAGACAAGGCTCTTTAGGAACAGAACATTCATAATTGAGACAAAGAAAGAGTATTAATAACACTTTCCTAACACGGCAGTTAGCCATTTTATATTTCCTTTCTTTAATCTTAGTGTTTTTCAACAAATCATGGGATTTAATAGCGTGTTTTGGCAGATTAGAGGATTTATGGCCCAGATGTTTTTTGTTCTAAAAATGGATTAGGGTGTAAAGTTTGCTGGAATCCATGGAACATGTTGAGGCAAGCCGGTCATTTTGTGTGTGATTAGTGCCTGCCTTCTGTCTCACAGTCCCTCCATCTGTCACAATTCACCAATGGATCTGGTTAGATTTAGCCTCATGTCACAAACAGAAGTCCCTTTTCTGGGCAATTTCATATTACAGATTCATTTTATGCCGTTTTTATGCCCTAGTTAAAAGACAGAAAGAAGTGTGTGTGTGCGTGCGTGCGCGTGTGGGGATGTAGAGGGGGGGAGGGAGATTGATAGATATTAGCCTCTCCTTTAATGTTTGAAAAATAGACTGGGGCTTGGAGTCTCCCATCAGTATTCTATCCTACAAATCACATGCAGATCATAATAAGTATAATCTACAGAACGCTAAAGGAAAAAAATGACAAACTGTCACATTTAAAATTAAATAGTATTAGCTGTGCTGGTGATGCTTGTAACATTTTAAAAGGAAATAATTCAGTGACTACTAAGGCTAAGCCCTAGGCTGTGAATTTGCAGCAAAACAGTGGACATTTGACCTACTATTAGCAGCATGAATAGGAGTGGGAATGTAGGTCCATGTAGCTGTGGTTTCTTATGCATTTCTGAATGACAGGGTGGGGGGGAGCATTCAGTGGATGAGGTTTCTCTTCCCAGCCATTATGCATTTCATATCTATAGCAAACCACCGCCACCTGTGGTTTATTTTAATGTATTCACAAGTTTTAAGATGGGGAAGAATGAAATGGTCTATTTTTAAGAGTTTGGGATTGCTAGTGTGATCAAAGCTTCCCCAAACTCTTATCCGGTTACATCCTGCTGCATGCAAACCACAGGGCTAACCTCTGCAGCGTCGGGGAATATTGAAACTAATGGGATCAAATATCAGGACGATTATTTTGACACTGAGGTTTCTCATGCATTATATCCAAGTGGCTCTGTTGTAGCAGTATCAGAATTACAAAGCACAGACGGGCTTCTGGGCATTACCTTTTAGCTCTTTCTCATTAATAATGATAAACTATTGGTGCATTTCATCAATGAAAGCTAAAGTGTTTTCTTATAACTTTCTTTTTTTAAGATATCCTTTCTTCTATCACGTCGTCAGGTTATTTAAATGACCACGATGCTGTTACCAAGGCTATCCAGGAAGCCCGGCAGATGAAGGAGCAACTTCGGAGGGAACAACAGGTGCTGGATGGGAAGGTGGCCGTTGTGAATAGCCTGGGTCTCAATAACTGCAGGACAGAAAAGGTGAGTTTCCAACACTCCCTTTGCAAAGGGTCAGAGATTGCATTTGTCTCTCCTTGCAGATACATAGGTTCTTCCTCCCTTTTTTCTCTCCTTTTTCTTGCTCTATTTTCTTCTTGCCCGTTTTAAAGAGAGTTGTTGCTTCTTTCAAAAAAAAGCAAAATGCAAAATGAAAACCACAACCAAAAGCTGACATGAGGGAGAGACCTGGAGACCCTTGCGGGAGCAGGGGGAGGAGGCAGAGATAGTTAAAGCCCTCACAAGAACTTTGGAGGCCACTAATTCTCTGTTCCAGCCTGTCAGTGTGCATTATGAGAAGGTGATCTTGGAAATCTCTGGGTCTAAGTCGAAATCTTGCTTTATGGAAACGCTTACATGTGTTGATGTGATGAGCTGGATTTGAAAATATTCAAGCTTCTTTAGGAGCATAAGCTTTGCTGATGCTGAGGCTCAGCTTGTGGGTATTTAGCCTTGTGAGGTTGTCATATATGATATTTTGTGACCACTGCAATGTAGCACTGTCATGTCACATTAGATGACTTAACAAAATTGAAAAAAATAGAGAATTGACAACACAAACTGCACCAAATATTTGCAGTGAAACTTAGAAGCAGCAGAATGTCCGGTCTTTAGCACTTTCTGCTTTTGAACTGGCCTGTGAAGTTGTGCTCTAACAGAATATTGACAAAGTGAATATTTTTTAGTAAAATTTGTATATACTCTAACTGTCACATATGTCAAAGAGGTTGTAATTTGCTGCTTTTCTCTGGAAATACCTGATGTCTTTGTGTACAGTGCCCTGGCTTATGGAGGATAAATAGACCTGCCACCACACACATCCAAACTCTCGTGTGTGCCTCAACATCATATGCATAGCAAGACTTTTTCCTCAATTCTTCTCTTCCCCTGCAATGTTTTCTGAGGTGATACAGCCTTAGTTGTACAGTACACAAAGATGACCATTGTTGCATTTGGTGTAAACTGAATTTTACTGAAACTACTTTTAGTGGCTTTTTATTGTAGGGCCTTGTGTAGATCACTGAGATAGGCAGATAAATAGAATGAATAAAAATGGTCAGCTATTTAGCAGAAACTTGAAAGTCAGTCATCTTAGGAAGCTTATGAGTCAAACAATATTGTCCAGAATGAGCAGATTGCTAATTTGGATAGCTTTCCGTTTTCCCTGTTTTTAGATGGAGTTTGATCAATAAGCTGCAAGAAGCCAGCAGTCTGGGTAATGAATGTTAAATGTACATGTGAGTCCCTCACTACTGTACTTTTTCATCAGCCTATCCTTGGGTGTAAGTGATGTAGAAATGACTCCAATTTCATGCACTCTCTTGAGAGGAAAGGGAAGGAAAAAAGAGGTCAGTGTAATAGGTATCTGGCAATCCATACAATCGCTCTTAGAAGAAAAAGAGCACTGGTACGGGGAGAGAGAAAGAAAGAGAGGGATGGAGAATGTTTACAGCATTTCACATAGAAGAGTACCAGAAGGGAAGAGGGAAAAGCAGAGTGTCAGATATAAGAAGAAGTGATCACAAGCACAAAGGAATTTATATTCAAATATTTAAACATTCTTGAAAGGATGCTCGGAGCAGAAATTTCTTTTCTCTGCTCCCCATGTAGAAATGACTTTAACACTCAGCCAGATGCTAATGCAAAGTGACTCAAGCTATTCCTCGCAAGCATAGCTAAATTGCCGTTATTTGTTAAGCGCATTGAATTCAGCTGTGGATACAGCAGTTGGTTGCATTCAGAAAGCATCTGTACCCTTTTTTTTTCCCCTCCTTTTTTTTTTTTTTTTTTAATCCTCCAAAGCAGAGACAACTCTACCTATCTCCCCCCTTTCCTCCCTGGGAATTGTCAAGTGACAACCGACCAAATCCTTTTGGACAGGAAGCCTTCATCCTGAGTTCTCTATACTTGCAAAGCAGGCCTTGTGGTTGGATCAGGAAGCCCATTAAAAGCACTTTGATGGTATGGAAATTCATCTTCATGAAGCACCCAGGCCCCTAAGCAGCATGCTGTTTAGCTGTGGTTACAGATCAGTCATTCACATCGGAGGGCAGTAATTGTGCTGACGGCTTGTTCGGCAATGGAAGTACATAAAATAATCCCAGGCCCTCCACCATGGCATTGCGAGTTAATCTTCTTTAATACAGATCAGCTGTTATTCTAACACATGACTTTATGCTGGCTCTAGTGACTCTGCACAGCCTTTTGATTAAGTAACAGGAGTGGAACCATCTGCATTCACTTTATTCTGTTACTTTGCTATTGTTGGGATTCTCCTTACCCCTTCTGTTTTCACTTCTCACCCTCAACCCCAGTTGAAGTTTATTTTCCTCTCTAATTCATGCCTCCTGGTGGGCTCGTGGAGGGCAGAGGGGAGTTCTTTTACAAGGTAGCAGGCAGAAAAAGTAGTTTACTCGATCAAAAGTTTCTCTAAACCAACTGTAGAGTTTGGGGGTTTTGATACAATAAATGCCAAAACTTTATTAGGGTGTACTGATTTATTTTATTTTATTTTATTTTATTTTATTTTATTTTATTTTATCTTATTTTATTTTAATTTTATTTTATTTATATTTAAAATGGTGCCAGGAAAGGACAGAACCAAGTCTGAGCTCTCATAGACTCTAATGGTGTTTGAGTTGCTGGGGTGACCACTGAAGTTACTAAGCGCTAGTTAAGAAGTAGGGTCTCCTAAGCTGTCTCTTGCATTTGACCCAACAGAGGAAAAGACATAGGCTATAAAGTATAGCTACTTCTTCTCCTTTCCCATATATGCTCTAGGCTGTCCACTGACTAGCCAGTTGTGAAGTTCAGATCCAAACACCCCAACTTCTTTGAAGTTTGTGTCTGTTTGATCTAGGACTTTAAAGATTTCATTAAGAGCAAGAGTTGAGAGGAAGAAAAGTGTTGCCATTATTTTGGATTCAATTTTATTCTGTTTTTTTCCCTGTTTTAAAGGGAAAGAAAAAGAAGGAATTGGGAAGGTGGGTAGTGAGAAATAGAGTGCTTCAGTGTTACCGTTGAGGGTTTCCTTTCAGAAGCTCAGGGTTCTGCCGGGGGACTTAGAGGCAGCCCCTGAACTTCTGGGACGTTAAGTTTTCTCTCTGGTTGCTTCCTGATAGGGAGATTCTGAGGTGAGGGATGGAATTAAAAGAGGGTTAACCTAATGTAGCTATGTGTTTGTGGGCATATTTGTACTTAGAAATGTGCATTATGTCTATAGTTAGGTACAGAAGGAAGACTCTCCTTCCTGTAGAGTGCTCTCAGTCTTTATAGGCAACAAACATTTGTCTGGTACTATCCCAATTTTTCCTCCTGTCCTTGCTGCAGTGGCTAGTGTAGTTATGGAGACCTGTTGATTTTTTTTTGTTGTTGTTGCGTGAATTGCTGCTCTAGCCTATGGTGAAGGTAGGCTCTGTGCACTTCAGAACATGTATGTTAGACTCTTGGTAGGGATTTATCTGCCAGGGGTAGCTGGGCGGGCTCAGGGCTAGAAATCACCTTGATGAGTCTCTGTTAAAGCTCTTGGGGCTTTTCTCCACACATATACATGACCTGTTATCTGGCTTCTGTTCCCAGATGGGTTGATCCCTGTGGACAGCCAGACCTGCCAGCTGTAAGGCAGTAGTCAGAGAGGAATTTTGTGGAATTGCAGAAAAATTGTATAAAGGAGTCATAAATCAGAAAAGATTTTTTAAAATGGCTAGGATGTCACTTTATGGGCATCCAACTTGGACCATCTTGAGGGATTTGATTTTCAGAGGATTACAGTAAAAACTATGAGCATCATGATGAACGTGGATTTTACTAAAACCTATTTTAATTGCAAATGCAATAAAACATATTTTTACATTACTTTTCTTGGAAACATTTCCGTGTATAAATGAGAAGTGTGTGTATATGTTTTCCTGGTTTCTTGGAAACCCAGGAGCATAGTTTTATTTGTAATTGTCATCTACGGTTAATTATAGCTTGATATGTGCTATACATAAACAATGTTACCTTTTATACATGTAGCTTAGAGTGCAGATTGTCATCTAATGCAAACACCACAACGTGCAACATCAGCAAGTGGACTCTGTTCTGTTTGTTTGGCCCCAAAACTGCCTGTTCCTCTGCAAAGGAGATGTACACAAACACAAAGAGCCAGCATGTGTGTGCATGCATACAAGCCTACAGTGCAGTCTTTCAGAGATACGCAGCTCAAACATGCACTGAGCTAGCCAGTAATTTTCTGACTATAGCAAGACTCTCAAACATTTGTGTATGTTCCCTGGTAACTGTAAAAAAAGGAGGAAGGGGGCTCCCAAGCAGGTATTTGAGCAGGTGTCTATGTACACTGGTACAAATGCAGGTACTGCTTTCCAAATTCTGGCACCTGCTGATAAAGGTGCCAGTGGCTGGGACAGTTGTGTAAGTATACACAGCCACAGAAGCATTTCAGACGCGTATAGACGATGCGTCACACTCGGAGTGCATCTGAATACATATACCTCCTGTGCTGAAGTGTTTCTTAACCTGTGATAGAGGTTCTCCCTGTTGTCGCGTGGAGTGTGTCCTTTTAAAAGGCTCTGACATGTACTTGTCTGCTGGGCTGTAACTAAAGAGCTATTTGTAACAATATTTATTCCAGCATTGTAAGCGGGAGCCTATTTATTCCACATGCTTATGGAACGTTGGGTTCAGGATGCCTTTGCTCCCATTCCCACCCAGCCCTCCTCCCACCATCCTCCCCACTCTCCCACCCCCCACCTCTCCATCTTCCCCTTAGGAGAGTGCCAAACATGAAATGACAGTGACCAATGTTGACTTAATGTGGATGTTTAATAATGAAAAAAGTGTGTCAGTTCCAGCGTTAGTTACAAATGGCAGTAAGTATATCAGGTGGCAGCCCTGTAATAATTTTACATCCATCATTCCCTCCTGATGCCTCGCTGGCTGCCTGATGGATGGGGATAGCAGAGTTAACTCTTAAGAAACTGCTGTGATCTGCTGAGCTGAAATGAATACTATCCCTGCTCTACTCTTGGAGAGGAGGCAGATATTAAGAATCTCAAACCCACAAATCCTGCTGTCTTTGAGAAATAAAACACAGGAGCTCACTTTACTAAAGCTATAAGGAAGAGCTGGTTTAATACATGGGATTTAAATTTCTCTTACAGTAGAGAATTTAACTTCAATAACAGTTTTTTCCTGCCCCTAATGGTTAAATTTGAACCAGAAAGTTGAGAAAAAAATAGAGAACAGAGAAGAGAAGAGAAAGAGAAGAGAAAAAAAGGGAGAAAAGAGAAGAGAAGAGAGAGAAGAGAAGAGAAGAGAAGAGAAGAGAAGAGAAGAGAAGAGAAGAGAAGAGAAGAGAAGAGAAGAAGGGTTGGTAAAACAGAGTCTGACCCCATGCTTGCTGCAGACACTGACAGTCCATGGGTCAGACTAGAGTGAATAAGCTGTAGTGATTGAAACTGGGAAGAACAGGACCTGGCACAAGCTGGGCTTCCCAAACAGGAGAAACCCACTGGAAATAAGTCCAGACATGCAATACTAACACCATAAACCAAATCACTTTGTAAGAGTTAAAACCTGCCCATTTTCATAATCTCTGTAGTATTTTACTGGAAAAATACTTTACATTCCCAGTGACTAGCAGAGGCTATACTACCCACAGACATTACATACACACACACACTTACCCCTGCAAGTTCAGCTGACTGCTAATGCATATGTCTTGTAATTTGTAGCCCACTCTATTCCTCACTGGCCTGTAAAACACTAGGAAGGATGATCAGTGTAATATTTTTGTTCTTTTCTTGCAGTGTGAGCAGAGATCCTTCTGTTTGGAATAATTGTTATACAGTGTGGGCACCAGGGACTATCTTGCAGACAATGGACTGCTACAGTCCCACAACACAGAAGTTAACATATTATCCTAACTGTATGTCCCCTTCTTACTACCCTTTTCCCTACCCTCTTCCTAATTTTGTGTTACTGAGGTTCTTTGCCAGCAGAAATTCTTGTATGCGGGTTGCAGTCCTCTTTGTTAATGCTATCAACACAGAGCAGTTTTCAAAAAGCATGACAAGAAGGCGAGCAGGTATTGTGTCATCACCCATCCATCACCCTGTATGTCAGCCTTTCAGTAAGTCCAATCAGCAGGCTCAACAGGATCATTCATGTTCCAGGAGTCCTCTGTTCAACAAGGCTACTGTATCCATTGTCATTTCTCCTGAAACTTTTCTCAAATTTAAAAACACGTGTCAAGTTTGCACACTGCAAAGATCAAAACTGTTTTTGCCCAGCACTGGTAACTAAGCATTAAACGTTTTGATTTGCTTCAGCTGAAAGTTAATTCCTCTCCCCCCGCCCCTTTTTTTTTTTTCCATTTTTTTTTTGGAGCTTCTGTATATTTATATTTACAGCCTCAGCATTTAATGGCCACATGCCTTATTTTCACAGATGGCCAGTGGAAGCCTTCCCTTCCCCCCTCTTCTTTTAGTAAAGCCTGCCTTTGGTTTTGCTACTTTTGTCACAGTGCCACTACTCTCAGTTAGCAAGTGCCTACGCATGGGAGGGATTCTACAATAAGGATTTTTTTATTCCTTCAAGGACTTTAGTTCTTTATTTTAAAATGCCTTTTTTTCCCCTGATTGACTGTCATCTATTAAATGCCCAGATACATTTTTTTCAGAGAAACATTAAGTGTGTATGTGTGTGTCTTTACTACATCATTAAGGCAGAGATGCATGGGCAGGGTTAACTAATAACAAATGAAGCATACAGAGGGAGGGACAAATTCTGCCCATGGATGTGTGCATGAAACTCCCATTGAAGTCAAGGAGAACAGCAGACAAAGATGCAAAGGAAGAACCTTGGATTCTTGCAGCTGCTGAAGCCTGGGTGGGAATTTAAGTTTCCGTTCAGTCCAAAAGGCAGAGATTGGAAGGATTCACAGGCTGGTGTGGATCAGGGAGGACTGCAGCTGTTTATACCTTAGTGGAAATTTTATTAAATCCAATAAAGATGGATGAACTTCCTCCTGAAAAAAAAACCCATACAATTGATTTGGAGCTCCTGTTACATCTTTTGAGCCTTCTGAGTCTTTGGGCTACAGTTCTAAGCTGTGCCCTAAAGCCATGAGAGCTAATTACTTCCTGAGATTTTATTATTATTTTTACATAGTCATGTGCCTCCAATAGCTAAGGCTTTCAGCACATTCATGGGCACCAGTGTCAGTGTAATACCTCCCTTCAGTGTAATAGAAGCTGAGCCTGATTCTTCTGTGAATTGTGTCCACCAAGTCTCCTGGGGGATGAGCTTGTCCTGTTCTGCCTGTTCTAGAATGCAGGTGTTCAATTAACTGTCTGGCAAACAGCTACTAGTATGTTTTAGGGGTGCAAAACTTTTAATTGTGTTGGTGCTGATGGTGGGGAGTAGACAAGCTAAGCCTTACTGCATCACTGGGAAAATCTGCGGTTTCTTTCTTAAGGGATAGTCTAGATAGCATGTCAACTTCTTCATTAGGGCTGGAAGAAATGTAAGCAAAGGTACAGCAGCCTTCATAATTCTAATACCTTCTAGGGAAAACCAGAAAAGAGTAGTTGATATATCTGTAATGCTGCTGTGCAGTTGAGTCACCCATTGTTTAATAAACAATTGCCAGGAAAGCAGAGACTGTGTTCTTGCTTTCTCTTTAGGTGTGTAGACCCTCTTTCCCAGGATATCCAGTGTAGGTTGTGATTTTCATCTTGTTTAATTTTTGGTGCATCACTTCTTCTTCCTTGCCTTGCTGATCTGTTGTAGCAGCTCTTTCTGACTTGCTGTGAAATCCTTCATTAAAATTTACATGGCAGATTTCATCCAGAGATCTCAAAACTCTTCACAATGGTGGGAAAATGTCACAATCTCCATCCTGATTTGTTGGGGAAACTAAGGTGCAGCGAGTGAACAATTCACGCAGACTTACAGAGCATGTCAGCCCAGAAACCAGTCTAGATATCAAACTGGGTCATGTAACTCCTAATCTATTTGCAATCAGCAGACTACAGCTGGATCTGGTTGAGCTTGATGCCTATGTCCACACTGTAAAAGCTTCTGTAGGAAGGAAGCAATGTCTCTTCATTCTGCTTTGTTTTTGCTTTCCTTTTTACTTCTCCTTTAAAGGAGAGGACTGGGCCAACCCTACCTGCATATTGATTTAAAAGTCCTGAGGTACACTACCTCTCAGAGATCATAACTCAAGAAAAGGAGGACCTCAGTGTCCTCATTTTGTGTAGAATTGCTACTTCCCATCAGTTTGTTTCCAAGTCAAATAATATATTTTACTGAGGAAGTCATTTTTTCTTGAATAAAGAATTAAAAAAATAAAAAACTTAGGGATGTGTCCTCTGCCAAGTTATTGAGAATTTTCCTCTTTTTATTTCAGTGGACTCTGTCTTGTCTTCAGTGCTTTGAAAGGTACTGATTTGGGAGTCCTTAGAAACCAAAGATCTACGTTCACAGCATACATCAAAGAAAATGACTATACAAATTTCAGCAAATTTCCTCTATGCCTGAGTGTCTGTTCCTGAGAGGAGTGTAGTTAAGTGTCAGGGCCTGCTTGATCCATCTGATTTTTTCCCTATAACATGGGACGCCTCTCTACTGAGTCCATATAGCACTTCATATAGATTACAGATCACATGCAATGGTTTTCAGGCAGTATTGAGCCAATCTGGATTTGAATATATACCATAAACTGAAAGATGTGGTTCCTTTACCAAGCGGTATAGCCCCAATTAAGACTGAATGTAATAATTCTGGAAGAAGTAGCATTAAATCAGGAAGAGACACAAATAAAAAATGTTCTTAAATTTTCTTGCTTCTAATGCTGCTTTTAGGTTCTGTGGGTGGATTGTTCCATGAAAAAGAGATCTCAGATAAGCAAGACTGAAAAAGCTGAGGGGGTGGTGAATGCATTGTTTCTTCGTACTCAACTTTGATGCAACAACAAAAACAAAAATCTTCCAAATAATAAATTGCTGTGACATTATAAATAATCTTTCATCTTCTTTGGTGGTCCACAGAGTGTATATAATGGGAAGGCTAAAACCCTTCTTTGTTGTTTCTTCCCTTTTCATTAGTACAGTAGAAGACTATAAAATTGTGCAGCCAGAAGGGGTTTAACAATTACTGAGTCAACATTTGAAAGTCTCACTCTATTTTATCATTTCATGCATGTGCTTTTTATGAGTTTTACAGCCCTGCAAGCATTACTTAAGCAAGGTACATTGTAATGGCGGATCTGTAACTGCTCTTATTTTATTTTATTTTGCTTCTGCTAGTAATGTGCTATCAGCAAGAGTCACTATTCCACACTCACAAAGAAAATATAAGCTTGAAGTTATAATGTTTAAATAAGATTCAGGAGTGCTAGTTCCAGTTCCTAAAACTACTATTCTTATTAAGGAACCTTTGGTAAGTCACTTAATATGCGACTCAGTTTCCCATCTGGTAACCAGAGTTCATAATACTGCCTTTCTTTGAGAAACTTTCTGTCTAAATTCACTGATGAGTGCAAAGCACTTTGGCAATGTGATCTGTTGCACAGAAAACCCTAAATCGAAAATCTAAATAGAGGATCTCTCTGAAAAGAGCTGGAAATTCTCTTACAGCAGTTAGAGGGGTAACATGATCTGGACAGTAACATGGTTTAGACTGGGGCATACCATGTACATTGTACCTATTTTGAAGGACTGTAATATTACTATGCAGGAGTAGAGCCTAGACTGCAAATGATTCATCATGGGCAAACCTCTGGGCACACCTCTCACTACTGCCAGTGGTTCGTCTAAGTTCTTCCAACTCTCTCTCATCCGTAATGTCTGCCTACCTCATGTTTTCCACATTTTGAAAGACTGTGGGTGAAGATTTTATAACACAAGCTATTCCGATGTTTAGTATTGGAAGAGGCAGAGGGATTGCACAGAGAGATTACTTTTACAAAGTCTTCACTCATGTGAGCTGTAGGATAAGACTCTTCACTCTTTTGAAGAGATAAGGAAAATATCATAATGTTGAATGGATAAGACCTGGCACCACCAGTGCGTCTGATAATTAAAGATGTTTTTCTGTCATAAACCGAAGTGAACTTTCATTGAGGGATCATAGTCTATCAGCTAATCTGCCTTGTGCTTTAAGATTTGGTGTATGTTGACTAAGGTGTGTGTCTGAGTGGTTGGTATTTACTGGGGCTTGCTGGCAGAAGACTTCTGCCTCAGCACCACAGACCACATTAGACGCTGTCACAGGCCTTGCTCAACAATCTAAGATAAAAACTGGCTTATCAAAAACTCAGTCTGTTTGAATATACCACCTTTAGAGTTTGAATGTGGAAATTTTTCCCACAGAGCAGGATGGTAAATAGCTGGACAAACTGCACTTGGAGAAGGAGGGGGGAAATGGGACACTAAAAAGGGCAATAACAGGCCACCATCTGTTTCTTTTTATGTATTGACACTGAAGGGAACAAAGGTAGCAGGGACTTTGTCCATCACTGTGTTTGCAATTCTTCAGTGCAAGAACTGATGAGCAAGTTTCTCCTTGCAGTCCATATGTAACCATGTTTGGCTCTCTCTGGCTACTCTACAAACACATTTTTTTCGCCTGGCCTTTCAGTTCAGCTGGAATAAGAAAAGCAGGAATGTGAAGAGATGTGCCTGAACATTCCTCCTCTAGTGTTCTGCACTGGCTGTATCTCTGCAGGCATCAAACTGAGAGGAAAAATATTCATATCAGGGGAAATGGGGGTAGGGTGAGGGGAGTAGAAAAGTGAAGAGTGGACTGCTTCAGAAAAACCGCTAACCTTGAATTATGCAATCGGAAAAACAGCTCTTGCCAAAATACAATTCTAACGGAGTTCAGAGTACTGTCAGTGTTTGCCAAATACCCCAGCCAAAAGGATGTCTCAAAGAGGGGGAGGAGGGATCTGTTGCCATATGCCCAGCATTCACAGGATTCTGGAAGAGCTGTGGAGTCCTTCAGGAGTGGAGGCGTGTGCACTGTCTCGGGTGCACCCTGAGCGTTGATGCCACCATCCAGCACAAGACAGAAGCAGTGAGGTCAGAGGGGAGTAGGCAATTATATCAGAATGTCTTTATTTCTCAAAACTTCCAAGGTTTTGTTTCAGGTTTGTATAGTAGTGGGAGGAGTTCTGGCAAACATTATCAGGCTGTTCTACATATGTTTTGACTCTTCTTGTTTTATGTTTCTTCTGTGAAAGAGACTGCAACCAAGTTCTTGTCATTTTTAGATCAATGTTTTGTTAAACTATGACAGCTATCCATGACAGAGAGCCAAGTAACTTTTGCAGCTGACCACAAAACTGAGTCTGACTTGCGGTGCTTAGTCATTTTTTATGTATTTTTTTCTGCATGACAAATTCCATGTGCGTATGTGTTTTTCATTGTTCTTTTTAAATATAATTAGAACATTGCTAGGAGCTGTGATACAAATCAGTCTTCTCCAGCAGATTACCTTCTTTGATTAATAAAGTTTTAGAAACTTCTTATCACATTGTGGCTATTGATGAAACCTCTCTGGTTATACTTTGAACAACTGAGTATTATGGGACTGATTGCTCTCTATAGTTCTTCCCTGGTTTGCCCATCACAATTTTAAAAGGTCCAGATAACAGAGCTCTTGCTGCCCCTAGAGAGTGTCTCCCCTACAATCCAATAGAAATGACCATTAAGATAGTTTTTCACAACCTCTGCCGAAGTTCTTAATAGAGGAAAAAGATGGTTGTAAGATGTCTTTCAGCCTTCTGGGGCCTGATCCAAAATTCAAATATTTAGAAGAAAAAAGAATCACTTAGTCTTTAGCAAGAGATCCTTATGTTTTTCCTCCTACAAGAGTAGGAGCGCTCCTTACCATTTGTTTCTCTGCTTTATGCCATCTGATTTTTAGCAGGTCTCACACGCAAGACTTTGCAGAGCTTCCCTGGGTCTAGACCAGTCTTGCCTGTTCTTCCCAGCAGTATCGGTTCTAGGCTACAGTTGATGCCATTCATGCATTGCTCTTAGGATTAATTGCTCTTGGGGTGTGGGGCAAATCTGAAACAACAGGGTTATCACTCTGGTTATTTTCTTTTACCTTTCTGAAAGCATTTACGATTTCGTCAGCTGAAATATCTTCCCATTTCTTTCTCTGCCCAGCAAGACAATTGGATGTAGAGCTTGATATAATAATAAAATAAGTTTAAGACATAGTCCAGGATAATGTGCAGGAATGTGCCACTGCCTCCTGAATTCTAGTGCTGTATCATGACTGCTTTAGTCAAGTGTGCTGCTGAACCCCACATGCATGTACTCCACCTGTTGTCACTGGATGCTACCACAGCTTACTACTGTTTACACAGCTAGTCCAACACGGCAGAGTGGTGTGGTTTGCTATTGAATTAAGTTAATGATGATAAATAGATCCTTGTTTGGTATAAACTTGAAAACATTGTGGATCTCTTGTCTGAAGTTCTTAAATAGATTCTGTGAGAGGAGGCTGGGCTAGCAATGTCAGCAGGCTGCCTGTTTATCTGAGGTCAGGGAAGAAAAGATTTTTTCTCCTTTGTTTCTCTGGAGCTTCCATAAATAAATTTCTCCACAAACTGAAAGACTGTAGGAAAGGTAGAGAGATGCTTGCATCAAACAGAAAGCAGGTCATCAACTGAATACTTTCAAGCAAAACAACATAAGAATGCTGCTTAGACCCTTTCGAAGACTGTATAATTTTAAAAACATTTCTGTATGTCAGGATTGGGAAAATTAGCTGCCCTGTGTTTAATGGGAAGAGTGTAGGACAGGAAGTCAGAATGCTACTTACATACAGTCAGGCTTTTGCATCCTGCCAGGGTGTCACTGATCTATTTCCACTCTCCTAATGCTGTTGCAGAGGCTTAGGAAGGAGCAGGCCTTAGACTTATTCTTGCCTGACTATTTTTTAAATTCAAACATTTCTGAACATTAACCAGGATGACTGGTTTGACATCCACTACTTCAAGATCAACATTGTATAGAAGCTCTTTTTGTCTGCTGCCTTATCATTGGTGATTGAATTATATTGTCATTCTCTGTGTTTCTGTAGCAGTGAGTAAATTGTCACCATGCTGAAAGGGTGGTGTCCCCACTCACCCACCCATGTTTTGGCTGTCCGGAGGGCCACCTCCAAGTGCTGGGGCTGAGCAGCACAGTCGGGAACTCAGCACTCATCTGGCATTCCTTCACAGCCCCTCTTCCATCATGCCTGCGCTCTCTCACTTCATCCAATGTGACTGTACCTCAAAATGCAAAACTTTGCCTAAGATGGATAGTGGCAGAGCATCTGTAGGCTTGTTAAGTCAAACTCTGATAAACGAGCCATACCCAGTTTTACCTTGCAGACAGCATGCTGGAGTATTCACTGACCTTAAGACTCAATCAGATCATGTCAGCAGAGTGTGGTTCTGAATGTAACTGCCTCCGACTTCAACAGCTGCGTTTACTGCATAAAGAAAAAGCTGTTAAGCCTGTGCCCTTTGCGCTCCTGGCTCTGTTTCTCTAAGAGGTTTATACATGATTCAAAAAAAGTCTGCAACAGAATAACTCCACTGCCCCATAATATACAGAACAAGAGATGTTCTTTTGTATTTTAGGTTGTTGACAGCATTTTAAAATGTTTTCTAACATAAAAATTATTGAACTCTTATATTACGAAGTTGATGGTAAATAGGCTTTTTTGAGGAAAAACTGTTGAGTTGCATTATACAGCTGAGATCCATTTGGAAGAAATACAAAGTCAACTTATTCCTGACTTTCTGTCTGCTGATGGGCTGCTTTGGAAATGAGAGCCAAGTTAAAAGCGGTAGATCAAAGAGTTCGGTAAAGCTAAATGCCTGCATGTTCAGGTGCTTATTCGAAGCTTCTCCAAGCTTCCTGGATCTGCTGTGCCTGGAAGTGTTACAGAAAGCCTTCTGCTTGTGATAGGCTGACTCTGCTGCAAAAACCAAGAGGATAACTAATCTTGTCCGGTTTCGGTGGTGATGTGTCTGCTTATAGACAAAGCACCAGGAGTGTGAAAGGGATCCACAATGAAAATGAATGTCAGGAGAAGGAAAGTTAACCTCATATTCACTAAACTGTGCAAGTGCATGAAGCTGTCAGATTAGCCTCTTTTCTAACTCTCTCAAGAAAATATTTTTGAAATGTATTACATGAATTTGAACTGTTCTTTGAATTGCAGATGCAGAGACATTACATTGCAGGAAGTGTTTCTGTATTCACATTGTTCTCTTTTCTGTTTTCTTCTATAATACAACCCAGTGACATTATTAGGCTACATAGAATAGTTGTAAAGTCTCCGATTGCCGTGCGAAATCTGAAAGTTTTTTTAGTTCGTTGATTTTTTTACAGTCGTCAGGAGCGGAATAGAGCAACAAAACAACAATCTTTCTCTCAGGAAAAAGCTCAAAAGAATTTTTTCAACTGGAGCCACTTTATTATCATTCCCTATCATGTCATTTTCTTAGCTTTGCAAAAGGCACAATGCCTAACATTTTGAAATGTTAGTATTGCTTTCCTGAAAGATTTATTTTTAAACATATGATTGTCAGGAAGATAGAACCTTTATGAGTAAAATTCATTGGGAAAACAAAAACAGTTGGAAAATAGAACACCTTTATATTTGTAAAGTCAAACAATTCAGGGGGAAATGAGGTGTTTTGAAGAGAACATTGGAATTAATGGCCCTGGCAATGTTGTTCTGGCAATGTCTTTAGACACCGCTGCAGCCTGACATATTAATTGGCAGCACGCACTAGCCTGTTGCAATCCAGGGTTCACAGATAGTTCTGACCAGATGAATGACAGACGGGGTGTTAGTAGGGTTGGGCAAAACAGACTGGACAGGAACACAAACTGCTGCCCAACTATCATGCTTAATTCAGACTGACCCTTTCCCAAGGTCTGAGTAAGGTTGAACTATGGGGGGGGGGGGTCTTTTCCCTCTATGAGCTGCTTCCTAAAATATTGTAATTTAAAAAAGAAAAAGAGCAAAGTCACCCATGTCTCCACACTTTGTAGGCTGGAAATAGAGTAAAACAATAAATACATTGCAAGAGAGTGTGTATCATCTAAGCTTCCATTCCAGCTTTGCAGTCCCAGGGACATAGAGAGTTGAAGTATTCTTCAGATGTGCAGCCAATTTTATCATGCCTAACTAAGCCAATCTTTTCAACACTATGAAGTTTGCTCATCACTAGCTAATAAGCATGTTTTGAAAAGGGCTTGTTAGAGTTTGCAACCGTATCCCCTCCAGAAAAAATATTATTATGTACTCTTAGATACCTGGGTCAGTAAGCTGTTGTGAATTAATTGTTACCAGCTTCCCTATCAACCTTCTAAATTACCTATGAACTTTGCAGTTACAATGTTTAATTATTTGCCTGATCCAAATCGTATCATCTTGCCCATATAGGACAAAACAACACTGGAGACCCTGACTCAGCAACTGGCAGTAAAACAGAATGAAGACGGGAAGTTTAGCCATGCAATGATGGATTTCAACATGAGTGGAGATTCTGACGGTCAGTACAAATGGCTTATCCTTATTTCCACGGCTGTGTGTACATGTCAACAGGATCTGGAGGAGAATCGAAGTGCTTTAGAGGCCTGTGAGGAGTAAGAGCGGTTAGCAATAAGTGACTATGAAATAAGGCAGGAAAAAATGATTCGTTGTGTGGTGTTTTAAGTCTGGAGGTGATTTTTAGCCATCTCTTCCGTACACTGCATTTCTCAATGGAATGTATTTCTGATGGTAAAAGGGAATAAAGGAGGGAAAGAGATATGGGATAAATGAGATCACACAGTGAGTCCGTAAATTACAGACCTGGTCATTCATAGATGATACATGCTCTGCATCTGTAGGAACTTTCTTGGTTTGATGAAGCAAGCATAATGTTAATTTCTTTCTCTGCTATTGCTTATGTTGTTATGCAGAGGTAAGCACAAAAACAGGCAGATGTGTAAATGTTCATTTACTAGTTAGAGACTTGCTTAAGAAGAAACACCTGATTTTCCCTTCCTATCACAAAAAAAAAAGGTAGAAGATAGGTAACATATGACCAGCATTCTGTATAGCAATAGAGGAAGAAAATAAAGAAGAAAATCTGCATTGGTAAGTGTTGGGTTTACGTTATTAAGTACTAAAAGATGTTTTAGAAAAGCTGTTTAATGCCTTGTGTTGAAAAAACAGTTGAAACTCTTCATCAAGTCTATACTATGTGATACTGAATTAATAGAATAATTAAAACCAAAACAATATCAATATATGGTATTTTCTACAGCTTCAAGTAAAAAGAAGCAGCACCATTAACCTATCGTGAACACTGACTCTTTGAATGTGTGGCACCTGACATAGATTACTGATGGCAGAGCAAGCTACATAATAAAACACAAGCTAGGAATGTTTTTCTCTTTCTTTTTAGGAAGTGCAGGAGTTTCAGAGTCTAGAATTTATCGGGAATCCAGAGGGCGTGGTAGCAATGAGCCTCATATCAAGCGCCCAATGAATGCATTCATGGTGTGGGCTAAAGATGAACGGAGGAAGATCCTTCAAGCCTTCCCTGACATGCACAACTCCAATATCAGCAAGATACTAGGTAAGAATGATAGAGCACTGTTCTTTCAATAGCAAAACCCAAAGAACTTTTTGACTGAATAGAACTGAGCACCTGACACAACAGAATTACTGTCTCTAGAATGTCTCTTTTGCTGCTTAATGACTACAGCAAGGACAGCAGTGGTATGAGCTTCCACCATGCTACCCGGTGGCATATACTAACCAACACATGAAATGTTCTTGTGTCTTTGCAATTACTGAGATCATGGTGGTGGTTTTGGTGCAAAAGCATAAACTGAATGGACAAAACTAGTTCGTTTCATTAGGCTGTTGAACAAGCACAAAACGACTGCTGTTGTTTATTTGCCCACATATTTCATCTAACTAGATTCTGTGGGGTAGCACATGACAGTATTTGATTTGTGCCATAGCATTTTCTGTTCAAATCAATGGCCATAGGGAAAAGATCTGAAAATACATCCTTTTATTTTATACACTGTCAATTTTAAAGATTTTTATTATGTTCTTGTTATATTACATTTCCATTTAGTACATGATCTCTATCACAAGCTGCTTTTATTCTAAATATTCTGAAAAGAATCCTGCAATCCAAAACAGACACATCAGAACTAATTTCCATATCCTCTACTCTTCACATCCTAAGCAATATTTGTCAAGAACATCATCTACTGAATTTCATGCCCTAGTCTTGCAACTTTTTACTACTTGCCCAAATTTCCAGGACCACGTTCTATCCTAAGTTATTCTTCTGTGACATACTGAATGATACAGAAGGTGAATAATGAGAAACTCTGAGGCCAATGAATTAGAATTTTATAGAAAATAGAAAATTAGAAGGCAATTTTCTGCCCTTCTGCAGAAAGAAAAATAATCAGTGACCAAATCAGAGATGTCACATTTTTACTGATAAAGACTGTGTTACAGGACCTCAATGTTCCTCAGGCCAGTGGGTAAAAGCTTAAGTAGGGAACATGTTTACCTGGGCTGCAAGTCTCATTGATTTTGCAGACAACTCAAGAGATGTAGCACAATTGTAATGGCAGCATTAACCAGCTGCAGGGCTGGTAGATATGCTGAATTTAGACTGGTCAGAGGTTTGAAGTTTAGCTTGATTAGAGTGGTATTATGAAAAGTTAGCAGGGTGCAAGTGGAAATAAGATAAAATCGGTCAGAGAGGCAGAATGTATTGGCTGTGGATGGCAGATGTGATGATATTAACCCATGATTAAAGGGGCGGTATGAGATGATTAGATTAGTTATGGGAACAGGATTAGAAGGCTAAATTGGTTATGTTGATGGTAAAATAACCTTATACTGGTTAAAGGGATTATACTGGTCAGAGGTGTATGATGTGATTAGACTGAGGACAGGGCAGTAATAGTTTTGGTCTGTTTCTAAATTGAGAGTAGACCTGGTTAAACCTGTTTTTAAATATCAGCTTCAGAAATCTACAAGATCATTCAGAATATCCCTTTTCATATAGAAAGTACAAAGAGAGCTTGATGTTTTCCCTCTTAACTGATTGTTTTGGATAACAACCTCCGACAGCACACTGCTAATTCATTCTGCTTAAAACAGGCACTTGAGCTGGGCTGACATTTTATGCAGTCTCTGGGGATCCTGGTTGACATTTTAAAGGGCTTCTAAGCATTTTATAATACCCTAAAATCTGGTTTTAATAAGCCATTCTGCTGAAATTGTTAACATAAGGAATCACCTTTTACTATTTGGCGCTAGATCAGGGAGATATGGGGACATCTTTTTCTGATTAGATATACAGTAGTTGGAGTAAAATGTGCGAATTAATTACAGATCCTGTTGAGGTGACAGACAGTATAGCTGACTCCAAACTCTTTTCTGTTTTGCTGCCAGATACAGGGAAAAGCAAGGTCTGAAGAAGTAAGAGGTGATATTTCTATTTCTTTCCAGCATCACAGTTAATTTTTTTATTCCACCTGT
Source organism: Syrrhaptes paradoxus (assembly GCA_013400615.1). Taxonomy (NCBI): domain Eukaryota; kingdom Metazoa; phylum Chordata; class Aves; order Pterocliformes; family Pteroclidae; genus Syrrhaptes; species Syrrhaptes paradoxus. Next base: position 279,700 of record VZTO01004821.1, on the reverse strand, counting down.
GGAATGGAGGGGGATGTCCTGACATCTTCTTTCTTGACAGAAGCATTACAAAGGTCTTCCCTCAATTGCAAAAGGCCAGTCTTTTGAAGTCAGCAGGGAGCTCTCTGTTAACTGGCGTAGGGTAAGCAACTAGAAGCTCACAGTTCAGACAGGTATTGGGTTGTCTTTATTAGAAAGCCCCAATTCTTCCTTACCATTTTTTTAAAAGCATTTCTACACACTGAAGTCAGAGAGCTCATTGTCACGGAAAGTAGACTGCATGGAGTTGTCACCGATCAAGGGTCAGTATTATAGTAAAATGAGAGGAGGTGCCCTTGCCTGCACTAGAAGTCTCTAGGGATTATGTTTGACTCTGTGGTATTATGTTTTGAGCATAAAAATTAGATACATGGATTTGTCACTAAATTCATCTGTGCATACGTTTGTCATCCATCTGTTCATTGCAACTTAAACTTGTGGATAATGATTTTTTTTTTTTAGTAAATGCTAAAAAAGTGCTAAAATGGGTCTGCTGGACCCTATCAATTTAATAATGCATTGTTTGGATATTTTTGTAAATATTTTAATTAATTTCACTGAGAAAGCTACATAAAGAGATTAGGAAAAGATTATGTTAGATACTACCTTCAGAATTTCTCTTGTGGGTGTTTAAGTGTGTGAATACAAACCCATACACATACCTATACATTACACAAGTGTTTGGGTATGTGAAGGTATTTTCTGAAAGTAAAATCAGCCTGATTCAGATACTCAGATTGAAAAATGTCAGTCTAATGGACTGTAAGTTAGGCAATATTACAAACAGCTGAAAATTCTTGTCCGAGAAACCTGGCATAAAGTCAACAGGAAGCAGAGCTCCTCACCCCAGCTAGTGAGGGTGTGCCCAAGCACAAGTTCTGGGGCACACGTGGGGGCATCTGTTCTGCCCTGGACTCAAAGAGCTGGCTTCTACAGCCACACTCACAGTCAGTGTGTGGGCACAGCTCTAAATACCCTAGCTCGTTTTGGGAGCAGGAGCCATGTTTGGTGCTGCCAAGTCTAACTATTTTCACATTTATTTTCTAAATACTTCAGGCACCAGATCAGGGAGGATTATGCAAGAGTCCTGCTTGTCGTTATGTATGCATCCAGTGAGGGGAACGGGTCCTTCTTTTCATAGTCAAGGAGAAAAGCCTTGCACACTTGACCCACTCAAAGCTTTCTAACACAGATGGTGAGCAGAAAGCTCACCCAAGAGTGTAAATCTTCCCTTAAAAAGAAAGATTTTTTTAAGATTCTTCCATCATACCTCCTTGTTTGGACTTGGGCTTGGCACTGTGCATAGGTACCTGTGCCTGTCTGTATGTGTTTATAGATTCATAAAGCAATGCCAGATAAAGCTATTACAAATATATTTTGTCCAAACTCGGGGTATTTTTAACCAGTTTTAGTGTGTTGATTGACGATACACATTCATAGCTTAGCTTGACTGTGGGTGCAGATTCAAAGATCAGTTATATATTCTTCAGACTTTCAAAATTGCAGATTAAGACCAATCAGAGAGTTGGTTAGATTCTGTATATTACTAAGAAGATAACTGAAAATGATAAAATGTAAAAAACAAGGGTTTATCATCAGAAAATGTGCCCTTTTTCAAAATTTATTTTGACAGCATTGTTTGTTTAATTATTTATGATACTTCAAAACATACTGGTAAATTATATTTAGTATATTTTGTAAAAATGGTAAAGTCATAGTAAGAGGAGGTATCACTGCAGAAGGCAGCTATTAAAAATTTGCTAGGAAGAGAGGTGAGACTGCCAGGATTTTTGTTGTATTGAGTTTTCAGCTTAGGAAGGAAAAACATAGCAAATGACATTTATGTATAAATATTGTATGTGTAACTGTATGTACAAATATTATGCATCAAAATTTCAGTTTTTATGGCCCTGATTCTGCAAAGACTTATGTGTTTGCCTTAACTTCACCCACTACTTACAGATCTTTTCACATGAGGGGGTAGGAATCTGCCTGGCAAGATCTGGCTGTAAGATTGCAGCAAGTGAGCTAGCACAGCAAAGGAGGAATTGTGCTGGAATAGAACATTTTCATGGCAATTTGCAACAATTGATTTTAATTTCTGCCTTTCTGTCTGTCCATCTGTCTCAAAACATATCTGAGTTCCTACCTTGCATGTCCCCTCACAGCATGTAAAGGAAATGTCAAGATTTGTTTAAAGACTGAGGTTTTCAACTGTAGTATTCATAAATAAAACCTGATTCATCAACAGGAAATGGGGCTGGGGCTGTTTTTCTAAGCCACTGGAACTACAGCAGGTCTATGTTTAGAGAGCTCTAGATTTAGACTAGCTTTTATGTTTTTCTTTATATGCTAAAATGCCAGTGTGCTGGTGTCTACGAGGTAGAATTTGAAAGTAGACCTACATCTGGGCATCTTCCAGCAGAACACATATGCTTTAACCTGAGTTCTTAGCGTGGTTCAACACAGACCTTATCTGTGTTTCTATCTTAGGTAGCATTAGTAGGTGTTAAGTGTTTTGGCAGTCTCCACATGTTTATCACTGTGACATTTAGCCCAAGATCTGGGAGGTACTACATGTGGTAAGTTGTTATGACTTTTTCTAGACACTCTCTTTGCCAGAAAAAGCTTGGAGTAATTTATCTGCAGAAGACAAAGCTGCTGTCCACGATTCTGGCCGCAGAAGTCTGCTGCCCAGTGTAACACAGAGCCCTGCAAAGATACCCCTGCACAGACACTGCCTCTGTATGACATACAAAGTGCCGTACAGGCATTTTAGTCCAAATACTAGAAACCATGATAATATGGTCCTGTGCCTAAGCTATATCTAATAACAATGTAATTAAACTGTTTCCCATTCCAGAACTAGCTGTAGGATCTCTGCATGTTACATGTTGTAAACATCATGAAAAATGATGGGTTTGACTCCAAAGTAATGTTTGCTAGAAAAGGGATGTCCATTGCTCCTCTTCAGAACAAAGACATGTCGTGGTTCATGAAACCACGGGTACAGTTTCCTAAACACTTGGTGGGCTGAGGCAGGGAACTGGGAGGGTTTCACTCACCACTTAGGGTCACGGGCAAGAGACCGACACAACTTGTGGAGAACAGTAGAACAACTGAATTTATTAACTATTTACAACAAGAAGCAGAGTATTGAAAGAGAGAAACTGCATCTTACACAAAAGCACTTCTCCTCCACCCCTCCCTTCGTCCCAAGGCCCAAAGGCTTTGTTCTGTACCTCTTCCCCCCCTGCCCCCTGCGGCACATGGTGGGGGGGAGGGGAAATGGTGATGCAGTCAATTCAAAGGCTCCACCTGTCCTGGTGACCATGTTCCAACAGGGCTTCAGTCCCCCGGCAACTCCCTCACTCCTGTGAGGCTTATAGCTTCAGTCCAAGGCTGTTTTCTTCACTCGCAGGGGAAAATGGCGGGGCTTTTGCTGACCGAAGTGCTGTGCAGTTCCATTATCTCTCAAATCCCGCTCCTCTTCTCCGCCATCAGAGGTCTTCATTGGGTCCCGGGAAGAAGGGCTCCCGGATGAGCCATGGCAGGGTCTGGGCTACAGCATCTTGTTCGCAGAAGCCCAGCAGGCGGTGGGGGGGAAATGTCCAGCTCCCGGAGCCGCGCCGCTCCCGCAGCCGCGCCGCGTGGTGCCTCTCCCGACCATGTGGCGCTTCCCCCCCACCGCGTTTGAAAAAAAGGGGTGGGGGTGGTGGTCCTTCCTCAATATGTTATTCGCAGAGGCCCGATTGGCTGATCCTGGCTTGGGGCCTGGCTTGGGGCGGATCGTCCTGAGTGGGACCCTGCCTTCCAAGCAGTTTCTTACAAAAAACTCCCTTCCCCCACTCCATTCCCAAATCCTTGGAGGGGGCTAGGGGTAGCTCCTGAAGAGCCATTTAAAGAAACTGAGCCAACACCTTAACTCCTTCCTCGCCGCCAGACAACCCATAACAAGAGATCATTATTTATAGTCAGTTACCTCTAGGTGTGAGGTCAGACTGTGCCATCCTGTTAGCCTTTCACTCCAGAAGCCCAAACTGCAGCTTGGAATAAAGATTCAAAGGGCAATGGGGAAAATGGTGTCAATAGTCAGAAGGGGCCTTTCAAGAGGGTACCAAACTGTTTTCTTTCCTGGGAGGGGATAATTGTGCTCTCTATATTGCAAGTCTTAGGGGCACAGTGAGCTAATACCAGCCTGAGTAATAGCATGAGCTAAGTATACCGTGAGTAACCATAAAAAATTAAGAACAAGAGGAAGTCAAGTATGACATATGACATTATGAACCCATTAAATTGAGAAACTATTCAAACTTTTTTCCAATGGGAAAATTGACTATTTTCCAATAAACTTTTCCTTCTAGGCTACTTGTGTCACAGCGTGGACCATTCCTGTTATTTGAAATGTATCTTACCCTAAAGCACTTCTATAGTTCGTGGAAAAATAAAATAGGATAACTGGTTCAAGAAATTTTACTTTCTGTTCTCATATTATGTCCTTTAAGAAATATTAGTTTATAAATTTCAGGAGGTATTTGAAAACAATTCATTATTTCCCTGGGTCAAATATTCATGCTAACATACGCAGATTATCAGAAACAAGGCTGCCAGCAATGAAGCCATAGTGCATCTCTGTGGAGAGGTGTGCCAGTATCCCAGTGCTCTTCCCTTCATGACGCATACTAAAATTTTTAAGTTGGAGCTGGCAGTGTTCACAGGGTCTAGGAGTTAAAGCCCTACTGAGACATACAGGATACTTTATAGCTTTTAGAGGCATTCCTTCAGGGTCTTTACAAGCTCCTGTACTCAGCAGCATAGCATTTATGATCAGTTCATATTCTGCTTCTCACAAACCTGGAAGCTGGAAAAATATGGTATTTGTCGTGAAAGACTAAGCTGTAGAGATGTGAATATCCAGAGTTTATGCCTTGATCCAGCTGTAGTGGAACACAGTGACTATATTGGAGCACATGGGAGTGATGCTTCCACTAGAACAGGAGGTGAAAACAGGCCCATGGCCACAGGAACGTGGGGGGGATGTAGCAGAGCAGACTCTGTGTATCTAAGGGGTCTTTGACTGTTCCACTAAAATACACTTAATTTTTTTCTAGAAAAAAGTGTCAGAGATTGCTCATTATCAGGATGATGGTTTTACTTCCCACCTGAAGACATTATAATGTAGATAAGTTTCAGTAAAATATTGAGTCAAAACTTCCAGTATCATCTCTCTCTGCCTCCTGGCCATACCCAAGAAGTTTACCAGTCAAATACAAACAAGACCTGACCCCTGTCTAGAAGCTCTGACAGATTCCCAGCCCAAAGCGATATGACTGTAGGTGTCTTGTTCTGGGTGACCTACTTGTTTCTCTGTCTTTCAGTATTTGTAGATGAGTGGAATCTCATTTCACATTTGTTTTTGTTTTTGTTTTTGTGGCAGGATCCCGCTGGAAAGCTATGACAAACCTAGAGAAGCAGCCATACTATGAGGAGCAGGCCCGACTCAGCAAACAGCACCTGGAGAAGTACCCAGACTACAAATATAAGCCAAGGCCGAAGCGTACCTGCCTTGTAGATGGCAAAAAATTACGCATTGGCGAGTACAAGGCTATCATGCGCAACAGACGCCAGGAGATGAGGCAGTATTTTAATGTTGGGTATGGGACCTTTAAAAACTACCACTTATTTAAGGGAGAATTCTTAATTTAGTGTGGTAAATGTTATATTTTATTGGCAAGAATGTTATATATTGCTAACAGAATATGAAATGTATACTTTAAAACAATGTGTTCCAAGGAGGAAGTTAGGCAGTTAGGGATATTTTTTTTTTTGGCTCTGCTATATACTCATCTTGCAGCTTTGTCCAACTGTTTTATTTTCTCTTTTATCATACAAAAGAAAAAAAAAAAACAACTTTAAGATTTTCCAATGAAACGTAAGTCTTCTAATAAAGCCTTATAAGTATTACTTTATTATGTTTATTATGAAGCCTCAGAGAGTGTATCTGAATGAATCTATGGTAGTGCTGGTTGATCCAAAAGCCAAAAAACCAAGTTTTTACTGTGTCAAGTGGTCTGCAGAATGACTGCTGAACATCCTGAACTTGAGCTGGAATATGGACTTGGCTCAGTTAATCAGGCATGAAGTTGTCTGCATTGTTCATTGTGATGGCGTTTGTCTTCCAGTACAGTAAGCTAAATGCTTTGTGTTGAGCATAAATTTCAAGAAGACTGGTTCTGATAAACAGCTGATAGATCAGCTTGATATGATTGTATTAAAATCTGCCTAGAAAGCTAGCAAGTATTTTCCTTCTGCAAAGACTCCTTGGTTTTGGTTACAGCAGATCACAAGGATCAGAAGTAATCAAATATTCTGCAGTATTTCTGTGTTCACTCCAGAAGATTAAAAGCTACACAGTAGTCTTAAAAAAGCAAAACCAGCAACAAGAATGACCCTCAGAAATAATGGAATTTGTGTTCTGTTTCATCTGAATTTGGAATAATTTTAATATTAACTGAATTGCACATCTCTAGCTAATGGCTAGAAGTAGCAATAAAGGAAGGAATACCTGTCCAGCAACTGTTAAGTGTCATCAGACTGTGTTTTAAACAGCTACAGTGTGCATTGTTATAATAAGCCGCTCAGCAGAGAAATCTGAGCTGCTTAACCCTGTGGCGCTGGCAGGTCCAGTGATCCCAATGGTAAGCACTGAAACAAACACAGGGAAGTCAGCCAACATTTGGCATCAAGAGATTAAAAAAAGAGGAGGGGGGCCTTCTGGAAAAAGAATAGGTGGCAACAAAGCCCCCAAAACACTGCTTATCTGGTTAACATGCATGCTTCATCATGGGAAAAAAAAATTAACCTTGTAACAGTCTGCATATTATTTAGCTTTCCAAACAAGGCTGACATTGAAATCAAGACATTTCAGGAGATAATTTGCACTGGGGCATTAGACCACAGAACCTTGGGTGAAATCTTTATAGAAGTTACTGACAACGCAGCCAATGACTGCAGTGGGGTCAGTGTTTGATGCTGGCAATCACAGCACTGCAGTTGCATTCCTGGTTTTAGTTCTCCATTTGCTGCATCACCTGGTACAGGTCATTTAGGGCTCAGCTTCTGAACACCAGTCCAGCTCCTGCCTGGGCATGGAAATAAGTGATTGGGTTTACAAGAGCTGTGGCTATGCCAGCTGCTGGGGCATGCTGAAAGCCCATGTGAGGGTATCGCAGTGGGAAGGATCTGGTATTCTTTGCAACTCTAGGACTTGGTTCTTCCCTGTCTCAGTGTCCTCACCTTTAATGGGAGTGTGGCAAGCTCACCTCACTGGACTGCTGAGAACCCTAATATATTAGTATCTGAGAACTGCTTTGAGATTCTCTAGAGTGGACATCCTATAGAAGTGGAAAAATACTATTCTTAAATTATTTAATATTTGAAAAATGCTCTGAAAAGCACCATTTAAGTGCAAAGTGTTCCTATTGTTAAAAGCAATTTAAATGTGCTGAATCTTGTTAGAGAAATGCTGACTCCAGAAAACAAAAGCCTTCCTATTGAATTAAGAATAAAATGCAAACTAGATCCATTCCCTACTTTAAGAGCTATATCTTCAAGCTGAGACAACTTCTGCTTTTTTCAGAAACACAGAAATAAGAACTATGCAAAGGGAGGCCTTGCTCGAATGGCAGGCAGGAAGTATCCGAAAATGCAGCAAGCATTTCCAAACAAATGTAAAGCTGTTTGGCAGAGGAAAGTCTTTCAGGATCACTGTACTGTGCAAGGCTTACTGTACAGCCAGGGCACAGGCAGGCAGGGGAACAGGGGAGGGTTTCATTCTTAATTAAGAATGTTCATCTCAAGAGACTCTGCCCTGTCTCCTGTGGCAAGGCTTTTCAGTGCAGATGGACACACCGCTGATGACATTACAATGTGCAGCATGTACTGAAGAGTATTACTGCAATGGAATTACTTCATGCAGCAAGGAAACAAAAGGAGCATGAATTTTAAACCTCTAGGCTTGTTGGGACCCTGAAGCTTCTCAGGGAAACAAACACTGGTATAACACAGCTAGTGTTCTTGATGCAAAGGGAATTTCTATGGCCTGGAATAATTCTTCTTTCATTACGGCAGTCAGGTTTCCAAGGCTTAGATGCTGTATAAAGGCATCCTGTAGAGGATTTTCTCAAATGCCCATGTTGCTTGCTTGCTTTTTATTTATTTTTAAATAATGCATGCTTCCGTTTTAAGTCTGCCTTTTCACAATTTTATCCACCTTCCTTCAAAGGTTCTGCTTTTCACAAGTGCTGCTCACTGTGGAAACTATCACCTTGCAGTGGGAGGCCCTTAGTGATCATCCTATAAACCTCTGTTAGCCCCAGAATGCCCACTGTTCCTCTCCCTAGTAATGGCCAGCTCTCTGAACATAGAGTAAACATTGCCTCTTTGGAGAGACCTGCTTTGCTTTCTGCTCATCCACTGGTACTTGCCTACAGCACCTCCCCATTCCTGTGCAAACTACCTAGCCCTTGTCACATCTCTCCTGTTGGCAATGTGTTACTTTTATGTCTAGTCTTGCCGACAGCTGGGATTATTTAGAAGGAAGATTTCCAAAATATATGGGTTTTGAGTTAGACCACAATTGAAAGGATATTTATTTTTGGCTGGCAGCTCATGAGACACCCAGTTTACCCAGTAAAGAACTTTGCGTCACAAGAAGGCAAGTTGACGCTGTTCAGGTACAGCTAGAGATGTTTACAGAGATTGGGTTTTCTTATGAGTGAAGTTGGTTTGGGCTTGATATTAATTTCAAGAGCATCAGTTGGTGAGTCTGGAGTATTGATATAAGGCTTGTCTTGCATGGGCCATCCAGGAGCTTCCTCTGCATGGGCAAGAGCATATGGTGTGGGCTTACAAAGTGCTGTTGCTACTTCCCCTTCCTGTAGTCCCTCTAGTATTCAAACTTCCTTTTACTTTTTCTCCACGGCAGGCAACAAGCACAGATTCCCATTGCCACCACGGGTGTAGTTTACCCAGGAGCCATTGCCATGGCAGGAATGCCTTCCCCACATCTGCCCTCTGAGCACTCAAGCGTGTCCAGCAGCCCAGAGCCCGGGATGCCAGTCATCCAGAGCACTTACGGTATCAAAGGTGAGGAGCCTCATATCAAGGAAGAGATGCAGACCGATGACGTCAATGGAGAAATCTACGATGAATATGATGAGGAAGAGGATGACCCCGATGCGGACTATGGCAGTGACAGTGAAAATCACATTGCGGGGCAAGCCAACTGATCAGGGTCCAAATATCTCGTGACCTACAGGACTTCAAGGAGAAAAGAAAAAATAAATAAAGCCCCACCTGGTTTATCCTTGCCAGTGGCCAAGCACATTAACTTTCTCATACACTGACTGTTACTTTAACTGTTAGTCTTAACTAGTTGGGACATCAGCTGACTAATAGACATCAGCCTGCATCAGAAGAAAAAAGGCTCAGAAGAAAGGAAACAAAGACAACGACGACAACAACAGAATGATATAAGCTATGGGTAAAATAATGCCAGTAATTCAGCTGCTATACCCAAGCACTGAAGTCTTACCCGTCGACCTTTTATTATTATTATTTTTTTTCAAATAAACTTTATGGCTGTTTGTTCTACAATGTTCTAGAAATTCTCACTCAGGTACACAGTGCCAACAAGTGGCTTGTGAATGTGTTTTGTTGTTTTGTGCTACAGTTTAAAGAGAAATAATTTTTTTTTTTGGTAATGCACCTGACAGGAAAGAAAAAAGATAAAATTCCTAAATTCCTTTTAACCCTTCTGTCTCCTCCTCCTCTTCCTCTTCCTCCTCCCTGGCAAATCTGGGTCAGAAGAGAGAGTGTGTGTGTGTGTGTGCATGTGCACACGTGCCTGTGCGCGTGGCTGGCAAGGAAGGAAGTGGGGAGTCTGTTTCTGTTAACCCCAACAAGCAATTATTTCCTTTCAAGAGAGGACTTCTCTTCATCAGTTGCACACCATACTGAGTCTTTGAGCAAGTGCCAAATTTGTACTAAAGCGCTGAACTAGTCCAATTTGCTTTTTTTTGGTTGGTCTCATTTTGTTTTTCTTTTGCTTTTCTTTTGCTTCCTGCTCTGTCTTAAGTTAGGACAGTGTTGTATCTTAGACAATCCCTTGAAGAACCTGATATACCAGCAGCTGGTGAGATTAGACATATATTTTTGGTTTTGCTTTTGCTTTTTAAAGGAAACTGTAGGTGCTGTTCTCAGGTGAAAAAAGAGAGAGAGAGATTGAGAGAGAGAGACATAAGAAATTTAGAGAAAAAAATATTTTATTGTCTTGGATTTTCACGTGTGCATGTTTATGGTACTAATAAGAATAATATTGGACTATTGTGAGCAAAAAACATGTTCCAGAATGAAGTCCCACACCCTCCAAATGACTAGGTCTGTAAGGTCTTTGCTTTTAATTTACACTTCAAGTGGCAGCATATACAACATAAGAAAGGCTTGTCCAAAATGTGATTTGTTCTGCACAGGACAGGGCCACTGGAAATGTTACCTCCTCACTGAGCATAACTAGGTTACCATGATGTCCAGTTTTGATGAACTCGTACCTTCAGGGAGGCTGAGTACTGCTCTCTAATTCAAAAGGTGATTTTTTTTAAACTGACTTTTTTTCTCCTTTGCACTTGCAGAAATCCATTTTTATCAGTGGGATGTTTGTGTAGGAAGGAAGACTAATAGCTGTGAAGAGATTACCATATTGAAAGTGGGCATGTAAGAACCCGAAACTTTGCAGTGCTGAGTTTCCCTAGCTGCTGCCTCTCACATGTGAAAAATTGTTCTCCTAAGCTAAAATGTTTCCAGCATTGTTCTAGAGCCCTTAGATATCTTGCCTGGGCAGTTTTGCCTTGCTTAAGCAACAGCAACCAGGTAAGGAAAATGGATTTACACAAGCATAATCCTGAGCAGAAGTTAGCCTCTTGTATTTCCAGTAAGATAACTGAACATTACGCTTTATTTCAGAAAAAAAGAATGTAAATACAAGTCTCTTTTCATCTCCTTACTCTGATCTTCCTGTAGAAGGAGAGGACCCAGGTTTGTGTAGCAAGACTGAAGTATTAGACCTAAACCAATCAGTCAACCAACCAGCCAAAAGGGCTACCTCTAATTTCAAACAGCAGCTATCCAGGAGCTCCTCTCTGGCCTGGAAAGGAACGTCTTAGGATTGTACTGAGGCAAAAGGCTTCGTACTGACGATGCCATTTTTATATTCATGTTGCTCCCTGGTAAATGTCTGTTCTTAGAGAGAGACTCACTGCTATCATTACCACTTTTAACTTGTAAAAATAGCAGTGTGCATCTTAGGGACAGTGAGATCCCAGCCCGAGCACTGACCAGAACCAAGGTCTTCAGTACTTGGCAACACTGATTTTGCAAAAGGTCCCTTAATCAGGCAAATTTAGCCCTTGCTGCAATCAGCCATTTAAGTCCAGGTGCAGGATGAAAGGGGCAGGTAGAAGGAGAGGCTGGGAAGGAGGATATGGTGGGGTCTTTCTTTGCTTCTCGAAATCCTACTTGAAGTGTAACTTGACCTCTGCAGACCTTGTACAAAGCAAACAAGCAAATGCCATTGAAGACCTAGGACAATACTCCAACAAGCAGTTTGGACGTGTGATAATTTTACCCTGCAAAATCTTTTATTTTTCTCCTGTTTTCCCCTTTTCGATTTCCACCTCTGCCTCGAAAAATTATTTTCTGTTTTCTCTCTCTCAGAAGATTTGCTCTGAAGTTATGCTTGGAGTAGCTGATCATATCCTCCATGTCAGAGAGGGCTCTTTTTGTTTGTATTTTATGACTGTGTTGGGTTGGTTTTGTATTTTTTTTTTTTCAGTTGAACTGCCTCTTCTTGCTAGTGTTGTAATGGTAATTATAATAATAATAATAATGATGGTCAGCTGTTCCCAGATCAGTAAATTATGTATAATTTATTTTATCCCCCCCTTTTTAACTTTATTTTATTCTGTTCTAATTTGGCAGTGCAGCAAATGAAGCTGTTAGGCTATTTAAAATTGATACCCCTCCCCATCTTGCCTTTTTATATATATATAAATATATATATATACATATGAAAACAAATTGCTGCTTCTTATGCTCACACCATTCCTCTTTCTTTTATTTTAATTTTGGCCCCAGCCATGTCAACTTCTGATGTTTATTATGATGGAGTGAATTAATGGGAGTGTTGTTTTCAATCTTAATTAACTTCTGCTCTCTCATCACTCATTTTAGTTATTTAATTACACCAGTCATCTAGAGCCAATTTTTTTTAAGCACTCTGTTTGGATAAGAAGGAAAAAAATAGACAATTGTTTTCATATCATTATTATGTACAATGTGAAAACAGATATTTGGTCCTTTTTTTTTTTCAACTTTCAAATTTGTTCCCTGTCTTTGTGAACAAATTACTTCTGACTCTTGTGGGTTCGCCTCACATTTGCTGGATACTTGATTTCCACCACATTATAGAGACTCTCTGGTTTAATTGTGTCACTTTGGGCTACCAGAATACTTTGTTTTAGCTCCAGGTAGGTGCCACTGTGGCAGGCGTGATTGGAGCAAGTCTTAGACATGTGGGCTGGAAAGCCGGACTTGGGGAAGTCAATGGGACAAAGGCCCCTTGACTTCAGTGGGACCGAATTTCCCATGGAACTATGGGCTGTGCTGTAGGAGATGCACCTAGAGGTAGCCCCATCTCTGTGGGTGGGGTCGGTCCTGTGCCAGAGGAGTGCCTGTGCCAGGACTGCAGGACCGAGCTCTGCTCTTAGCAACGGACAGCTGGACAGAGCCCTTCTCTGGGAGTGCTCTGCTTTTCTTGCCTGGACTAGGGCTCAGATGAATGCTCATTTTGTTACCGTATACATTTCCGTCTGAGAAACTACACTAGAGCCTGGGATTTGGTCAGGCTTTTCAAATGGGTAGCTTTAGCAGATTATCCATGTCCTGCATTTGGATGCTGAAACTGATGCAGCAATGTTAAAAAGAAAAAAGGCAAAAAAAAAAAAAAAAGCAAAAAAAAAATTTTAAAAAAGGCTCTGCGGTCCCAAACCAGCAAAATACTGAACACCTGTGCTAATGTTTTGTTGGGTCCAAGGATGACCACCCATGTAGCCTTTAGCCATAGAAGACCAGATTTCAAAATGAGGCCCTGTTTGTCCCTCTTTAATTTCTTAGGGAAAAAAAAAAAAAACCAACAAAAACAAAACAAAGTGAGACATACATTTATAAAAATATCTTCTTGGTTTTTTTTGTTTGTTTGTTTGTTTTTTGTTTTTTTTTCCCTGGGTTCTGTGCCCTGGAGCATGTAGAAAAAAGAGGTTAGAAGAGATTAGGATCATATTGACCTGAAAGCACATCGAAGCCCTAATACTGAGGTGGGATTCATTCCCCTCTTCCCTGGGAACGTGGCAAGCAAGGATGGTCTTGGGGAGCTGCCGGGGTGGGGGTGTACAGGCCATATCCTCCTAAATCAGGGGAGCCACTTACACCGTGTGTCTCACAAGCTTACAAAAGAACAACACCAGCAGTGGGGAAAAGGGGAGAAGAGAAAAACCTGAGGCACTTGCTTCTAAGCTCAATTAAATAACACAGAATATATCCTTTTTCAATTTATTCATGCCTTATATTAGTAAAATAGGATTTTTAAGTGCATTTAACATCTTTATTTAACCGTTCCGCTATATTAATCAGGCCCCCAGAAAAGAACACTAGCTATTATTATAGCATTTAATTAGTTTTGTAACCAAATCCTCTTATTACGAATGCATATGGAAGAAATTCTTTCTTCGAAGACATTATTTCAAAGATTTGGTTACTGCAGTAGACTCTCTCTTTAATTAAATCATTTTTAGAAAGTAAATTGTCTTTAACCTTTTTACAGCACGTTTTCAGAGCTTTTTCTTTTTAATCCAAAGAGATGAGCTGTTCTTGTCCCCGAAGAAGCCTCTGACATCACGTTCGTAACATCAAAAATAATTACACTCCGTGGAAACGTAGACCTTACTTAGCAAGAATTCATCTGCTAGAATGAATGGCACCTACATGATATCTCGTACGTTTAAGGGCATGATGTGTCGGATAGGAAGTATTTTTTGTCTGCCCACTTCTTGATAGAATCATACCTTCAATTTTGCAAAGAACTGTGTGTAATTCACTAGATGTGGATTCAAGTGTATCCTCAATTCACAGGGCATGGGCTGGCTGTTTAGCTTGGTTTATATTTACATTTTTTCAACTTTATCTTAACTTGTCAGTTTCCCAGATTGAAGAACATGTCAAGTTCGTTTTTTCTACTGACTGATTTCTCTACTCCCCAGTGTTTTTGTCACTGGTTTGCTGAAACAGTATTTATATAGCTCCATTGGCTCTAAAGCTCTTACTCCTTCTAACATTTTGAATTTTACAAGTGAAATGAAAATAGAAAAGAAATAGAGACAATCAAATGCCTGGAGCTTAAAACAAAGTATGTGCAACCTACCATCTCACTTGAAATTTAATAAAAGAAATAATTATGTAAATATAACATAGAGTTATAGATTTATATTTTGTTCATAACACATAGTGTAATATAAGTTGTATATTTTCATGTTTTGGTTTTATGTTATCATTCATGCCACAATAAATAAAAAAAAACAGGAGTTGATGTACTCTTTAAAAAAAATACAATGTGGGTTGCCACCATCCTGGGTTTTGTTTTTGTTTTTTTTGGTTCTTTTGCATTCCCCTTTTTCAGTATTATTGCCCTGCAAGGCACCAATAAAACAGCAAATGTGTTCTTTACCTATACTGTGGTCTGTTTCCCGCTTACTACAGCAAAGGGTGTGCTAGTTAATTTTGTTGTCAGGAGAACAGAACACCTAGGCTCAAGGAGAAAAAAAAATATTTAGATTTGGCTTACCAGTCTGCTCCAAAATTCAAGGTATTCATCAAATAATGGGAAAAAAATTAATCCCATCTTTAAAATACCAGTGTTAAACAGAAGAAGTTGGTTCCTGAACAATATAGGACAGAGCAATTTCCAGTTCAGAGTTGGGGCATCTCATAAACAGGGATGGTTGAATCCAGAGGTCTGGCCCATGCCCACCTTTCCAGTTTATGTTCGCTTTCTACAGGCTTATCTGTTTGGAGACCAAAGTAAATTCAGGGAGATACACAATTATAAATGCCAATGACACAAAGCTATGAAAAAAAATAGCTCTGCTCATAGCTAGTCAAAATGCCCCAACATGCTGCCTAAACAGTTCATGCAGTTTTGACAGCAGCATATGGCACAAAGTGGGATGAAATGAATTTGTACCTGGTTTTGACAGTAAGTTATTCTGATGGGTTCTTACTCTCAAGTGCCGATGGCTTGACAGATGCCATTCTATGGTTCCAGATTTCCTAAAGGGAAAAGGCAATATTTGGGAAAGCAGGAGGTAGCTGGTGGAGTTCCTATGAACCTGCCCACGCTTCCCTTGCTTGCCAAATTGTCCTCTGTGCTCTTCCTGGGAGCAGAGTGGTCCCTTGGCATCTGAAATATCCCATCAGCACACCAGGGGTCTATTTTGGCAGCTTTGTGATACAGCTTGTGCCATGTAGCACCTGTCCAGTGGAAGTGGAAACGAACCTGAGCAAAGCCATATAATGCAAGGCTCAGGCCAGTAAATGTCAGCATCCTTTAACTCCTTAAAGTCCCTTTATCCATTACTGTCATCAACGTGATGAAGGGAGCATCCGTCTACCTGAAAGGCCAGAGAAACAGACATGACCACACTGGGCAGTGTGCCTGTCAAATTACGGTGTAGTTTCTGTTCAGCCTGCCTAAAACCTTACCTACAACTTAAGCCAAGGCAAACATTTCGCTTCTTTTCCCTTTTAGCAAATACGACCCTATAACAAAGAATAGTGCTGCCTTTGCTGGCATGGCACACACTGGCCACCTGAAGCATCACTGCACGTGTAGGCCTTCTCACCGCCCTACACTGAGATGGAAGGACATACAGGTATTTTTTTTATGGCTGGGCTGGTACCTAACAGGGGCAACAATGTTCCCTAAACCAGCGGGAAAAAAATGTCTAGGAGAATATAAGATGAGAAAAGCTAAGCTGTGTATAAAAGTTGTAATATGAGTGGGCAAGGCTGAGCTTTGCAAAACTGGGAATGAGGATGAGTTAAACCCTGAAGGTGCAGCTGAAGTAAAAAACAAGTTTGTAGAGTGCTTAAGTGATATTATGGCCTAGACTTGGGTGTAGTAACTGTTCTTTCCCCAGACAAGTTGTGGGGAGGGGGTTTAGCTTTTTTTTTCTTTTTTTTCTTTTTCTTTTTCTTTTTTTTTCAAAAAATGCGAACGCATTCCAGCAATTGCCTGTAGCAGGAAGGAAGAAAATGAGGATAATTATGACATTAACCTATTTAAAAAAGAAAGATGTGTGACAATTAGCGCATTCCTACCAAGAAAGTAACATACAGAGCTATATGTGTGTAGGAAAGTGAAAAGACCCTCCCCCCCACTCCCCTCCCGAAGCCATGAGAGGTTATGGAAAGTGTATGTGCCTCACAAGGAAGCACAGTGCTGTGACTTTGGCACCAGCGAGAAAGAGTGCACGGGAGCTTGTCAATAAGCTTGCAGTTAATAAATATTCAGTAATACTGTAGAAAAGCGATGTGGGAGAAGAACAAGTGGCTGTCAGGCCAACGAGTGGAAAGTGCATGCTGAAAAGTTACAGCAAGTCTTGGGAACATATTTATCAAAGTAATCTAGCGCCTGAGACTAGTGGGCTCGAGACAGTCCGAGGAGCTGATTTCAGTCCCCAGTATGCTTATGTTCACATCTGTTGGTATTGATAGTACTGATGGCCATGCGCTGAAACCCGAAGTTGCTTGCAAGCTAATGATGAGGTCAGGAAAAAGAAAATCACACCACAGCATCATTTGCCTAATTCAGCAAGGCTGGTGGTGTTGGCAGCACATCAGCTACACCCCAGCTGCAAAACCTTCCTGCTAACGAGGACATGCAAAGCAGAGGGGTGGCAGCCTCCCTTCCCATTCTGGGCTGGATTTGTAAGGCTGGCAGTGAGCAGGCACTGTGGGGTTTCAGTGAGCGTTCTTCTCTTGTAAGTAAATTTGATCTGAAAACTAATGCAAAAGAGACCCTACAGATTCCGATGGAATTTGTTGCTTTCCAGTCTCTAGCTGTGTGAACTTTGCAGACACTATTACACTCTTGGACTTACAGCATGGGTCAGCCAGGTCACAGGTTCCTACTCCCTGGACACCAGGTGGCTTAGAGCACATGCACACACCCCCATATATCCACCCTTGCTTGCTCTGTGCCACGCTTGGCATGGCTACTCAAAAATCCTATCAGTCCTTGGGAACTGGCCATTTACATCTGCCAGTCTGAGGGATTAGCCAGTGCTTATTGGTTTGGGGTTTTTGGGGGGTTGGATTTCTTTTGTTTTCCTGCAGGCGGAGCAGCTTTGTCAGGGCACAGCAGCACCTGGGGCTGGGGGAGTGGGGAAAGCACCAAGGGCTCAGCTGGAGTCCTCCGTCCTCCTGGGCCAGGCTGAGCTCAGAACGCTGTGCATCCAGGGAACCCAGCTGTTACCACCACACCAGCACTGTACAGCTGAAGGGCGTGTGACATGAATGACAGAGGAATGGTCATTCCTGACCCATTAACCTAGTCAAAGCAAACTGCTTCACATGAGAGTACAAGTTTATTGAGTATGGGTTTGGTTCTTTGCAAGTTTACACCGATTTACCTTTTTGGATGCTTCTAAAATTGCTGCCAGGAGTAGCATGGAAAGTTATTTTGTCCAAAATCAGGATTGCCCCTTCCCACTCCCCACACCCCTAGGAAGAGGTTAAAGTCACATCAAGATATGCCCCTCCACAAAATCCAAAATACTTCAAGCAGGGAGCCTTTCTGTGCAGTTGGGTCTTAATGGCACCAGAATGGTACATACATAATTGAAAATATAATTAAAAGCACAAAAAAAAGTTTTAGTTAAAACTCTGTGAGCCCAGTGTGGCAATTCAAGCTGCAGTTTGAGTTGCTTTTTGAGCTAGGTACCTTAGACTTGGTTTAAGTCCTAAGTATATATTTAATCTTAGTTAACAACTTCAGGAAGGAGGAAAGGGGACTTGTCTGTCACAAATAATTTAAACTGCACACATAGGTGCAGTTCAGGCTGTATAAAGGACCATTTGCAAATCATTGCCCACAGAAAATAGCGCTGGTAATTTCAGGCAGCTGCGCTGGTGCACCGGCAGCTCGGGTGCATGTCAGCCGCACCGATGTAGCTGTACAGTACTGAGCTTGTGTGCGTGAAGGCAGGGGCTCAAACTAAGCCCTAAAAAGCCCCTCCTATCCCCCTGCAAGAGCATCCCCACACAGGGATTTGTGTCGGTTTAACTTCACGTTATCAGTGCAACTTTCACAGTCGGTGAATGCCAAACCTACCAAGGATAAATCAATGCTTCCCCTTGTATTTAACAGAGATATGACTTAAATGCAGTAAGTAAATCAAAGTAATTATTTAAAATTAAAATGATTTAAGAGACTTAGTCTGGGAGAATGGCGTGGTGGTTAGAGAAGCGGATGAAATACGGGACTTCGGCAGGCTGTTCCTGATTCTGTCAGAGACTTGCTCTACAACTTCAGGAAAATTACTCAGCCCATCTCTAAGACTGCTATAATAATACCTACTTCAAAGGGGTGTTATGAGGCTTAATTCATTAATGCCTGCAAAGCACTTTGAGATCTTTGGATTAAAGGCACTACAGCAGTGCAAAGTATTATTAGCTACAGGAAAAAGCTCTCAAGCAAGCATGGCATTAAATGTCTGCAGTTTAAAAAAAAGTAGGAAAGGGAAAAAGAAACCGAAAGATGGGCAAATTGTGGGTGGTTTGGACTTTTTTCTGTGGCCGGGTTTCCATTAGTCAGATCTGTGCTTTGCTAAACCAAGGCCAAGGGTGGTACAGCTCAAGGCCCAATTTCACTCTTGCTCCTAGAGCTCCCAGATTGCATACATAACTGTTTCAAATTTAGGCTGCTTTTTATCAAAAATCCTGAGAATGTGACTCAAAAGCATGTGCAATTTCCCTCTTAGGACATACTTACCTGATGAATTAAACAACAAGAAGAAAATAATTTTACCTTGTATTGACTATGTACATTTTTTAAAAATTCAGTTTACATATTTACTCTCCCAATGAAAAGTCTATTCAATTTGTTTTAAAAGGGATCAGGTTTTCATAATTGGTAATTATTTGAATCCAGAGGGATTCAAAACACACAAAAGAGGGCCTTTTTTTGTTACCTCCAGTAGAGCTGCTCCACCTACTGTGAGCACAATTCCAAATGGACAACTTGCAATGGACAATCGCAAATGGACTAAATGGAGAGAATTTTTTAATGAGTGCCCTGGTCCTGATTATTAATTTCTTTCTAATGTTAAGTTTTAAAAGCAAACGCCTAAAGGTAGCATATTTTTCTGTTGGTCAAAATTTAAATCTTGTCTGATTTTATAATTTGTTTGGTGCCTATGGCAGTGCCTGTGCGCTAACCTGGGGTGCATTGGAGCCCCAAGGGGCAGGGGTGAGTGTGATTTCTCCCATCAAACCCAGGCAGCAATGGCTAGGACACAAGCAAATTCCCAAAACAATCAGCTGAAGAGCAATCTTAAAGCTGTCACATTTACTTTGGTAACTAAATTAATCCATATTTTAAGTTTTTTATATTCTTTAAATCTTTGAAACTTTTCAAGTGCAACTTACTGACTTCAAAATAAACATAACCAACAGCCCCCCCTCACACACCTTTAATAAAAATATCGTAACAGCCTATAAAAAAATATTTTTCTTTAAAGTGTTTCTGACTTCGGTGAGGAAAACCTTTTAACTTTACTTTGTTTCCAGGTCCCATTGAAAGAGAACACAGGGGAAGTGAAGTATAAGTGATTCTGGCTCCTGGAGATGCTTTGTTTCTCTTCTGATAGAATATGAAACTTCATGTAGGTGGTGGGTAGAGCCATCGTAACCTGCTTTCTTCTGACTGAATGAGGGAGGTCAATATATTATCGTATCAAGGAAGAAGAAATTACATAGGCGATTCCCCCACAGACAATAAAGGCAATTCTGACAGCATGATCAAAACAACTAAATAACTTTTATTTTCTTTTCTTACAGACACACCAGTGTTTAAATGACAGCTGAAAGACGATGATGGACTAAACACATTATTCTCTGTTCCATCTACTTTTTAATAATAGAAATATATCTTGAAGACTATATTCAAGTTGATCAAATAATAAGTCAATTTGTCAATAAAACAGATTAGGCAACCTGTCTGCTGAGATGATATCTGTCAAACAACATATTTGTTAATACAGTCTGGAAGCAAATGCCTTTATGAAAGACAATGCAAAAAGCTCTCAATGCCACTTTTAAGTTTATTGAAACAGAGCACTGACTTGTTTCAATTGTAGATGTTTAGACTTTTTTTACTTTAAGTTCTAGTTGCTAGTTAACAAACTACAATTTGGAAAAGACTGGAAACAAGTGTTAATGGCCTGGTGGGCACTCTCTGCTGCTGACATGGAGATATTTCCAAGCCACTTGGCAATGCCCACATTGTGAGCACAAGCCGTCGTTAGTGGGGGTGGTGGAGGAGTATCTCCATTTCTCTGTGCACTGTTCTTTCTTCACCCCCCATGCTTATTACCCCGTTACCCACTACTGGCAAGACATCTACAGCATTGACTGATCTGCCTTGTCACATCACGAGCCCTGTCACTGCACTCTGTGGATTAAGGCATGATGCTTTGACACGTTGTGTACGCTGATGCAAATAATCCCTTGGAGATGTTAGGCCATGGCCTGATCTCAGCTGCACAGGGGGGGATGTCTCAATTCACCCTGTGTGACAAAAAATACAGGAAGCACTAACACACACGAATGCAGAGTATTCAAACACGAGTAATGTGGAACTAAATGGTATAAAGCTGAAGACCCACTGCTGAAAATACAGACTCATAACTCAGATAGAGCTTGAGTTGTCCAATGTAAGGTAAAATTAGTGGCTGGAAACGGCTAGAAATTTTCCATTCTGAACACTGGAAACTTAGATTATCCAGTCTCGGATATTACCGAGTTTGCCAGGTGAAGCTCAAGCCAGCCAGTTTAGTTTGTGTGGTTTTCTCCCACTCCCTCCCTGTGCTAACGCTGTGTAATCCCCAGGAAAGTGCCTGGTTCAGGAACTCAGATTCTGCTTTCTCAATTGGGAAGAAACTGGTGATATGCACTAACAGGCTGGAAATTCAATTAGAATCCTCTTGGTTTTGATTTATTTTTTTAAAGCAGAACATGGGAAGCATTTTTTTTGCTGAACTATCTGATGCAAAATATACTGGCTGAGGAAAACTGAAGCTACTCAAAAGTGTGAACAGGCGCTCTCACAGGAGGATCAACCATGGTGGCTGAAAACCAAGCAAACAAAAAAACCAGAGCTTAAACACTAACAGATTTAAGGACTTTTCCACCCAAGCTTGCCTCTTCAGGCTCAGACTGCTGTTAAGAATTAGTGAGCTAATTTGCCATTGCTCTGAATAATATATCAACACTTTGTAGGACAGAAGAGCTTTCATTCAGAAAAATCTTTCCAAAAAGTGCAAATGTGGAAACTGTATTCTGAAAGCAATAGATTGTTAAAAAACAATCAATCTCTCTGGCAACGTTGGTGAACAGATTTAAAGGCTGCACTAAAAAGAGATGGGTATTAGAAAAAAAAGTTCAAAAGTCGTGTCAAAAAATTATGCCAAAACATCAATTTTTGCTGTGAAATTTCAACAGCAGTCAGAGATAGTCCCATGAAGTCTATTGTGGAGTTCATTCAACTTCTTGTAGTGGAAATTCCCGTTTACAGAACTGGACGGCACACCCAGTAGGAACCTGAGTTTCCCCATTAATTTCTCCAACCCTCTGAGTTTATGTGACCACATGGCAATGTCAGGAATGCTTAATTATCCACCCAGCCCTACAAACCTTGAAGCACAAGATAGCCAACAATCCACTCTCATTCAGAATAGTTTGGCATGTCTCCACGTTGTAACTAACCAGTGTTACCCCTAGCAATTGCTCTTTAAAGCAAAAACATGTGCAAAATGTCTTAATTCAGCCTAGTAGTATCATATGTCAATCAGATTCAGGATGCGGAACTGGCCAGCAATATACCAAGAAAAAAAATTGTCTTTCTTGTTTGAATCACTTTGAATTAACTTGACTCTGTCATGTTACTGGCAAGAATATTCTCTCTTGAGCATCTGATTTCTAATTTTTTTCTTTTTCTTTTTCTCTTTTTTTTTATTTTTTTTTTTTTTTTTTTTTTTTTTTTTTTTTTTTTTTTTTTTTTTTGTCTCTGGATTTGTCTGCAAGTTCCAAGGATCTGGTTTAAGCTTTACAAGACCAACTTAGCCTGGGGCTTTCGCAAGCACACTGAAGTTTATTAACACCTTTCAAAACCTCTGCAAGTTTGTAAATCAAACAGTGGTTCATTCTCCAGAAATAATAAGGGTCTGGTTTTATTAATTTATACAAATACAAACACAACTGACATATATTTATGATACTTGTGTGTATGTATGACTTCCATATACTTATATTTAAGTGACTTAGGTGTTCGTTATATGTTACAATGATAACATTGAGATTTATCATGCTAAAGCCACAGAAAGACAGCATCTGTCAGACTGTAAAAGTCTATCAGATCCTCAGATTGTTTTGGGGTTTTTTTAAAAAAAAAAAATGGACTTTTTTTGGTTTTGACCTTAGCATCCAGGTCCTATGCTTCTCTGCTCTGAAAGGGAATGAGGCTGCTGACACCTGATGCTAACATGTGGAAAATTCCAAATATCTACAGCGCAGCATCAGTGTTATTTTCATCTGACTCTCTGAAGAATTGCTCTGCTCCCCAATACACTTTTCCCCCCTTTTTTCTGTCCTGGGTGACTGTATTAGAGTTCACAGATGCGCAAAGGATAAGACCAATTTCATGGTGTTCCTCTCAGATCTAGAGGAAAAGATACTGCTTTACATTAAGGTTCCCACTAAGATACCCTCCTCCCAGCAGAGCAGGGTGTAACCCACAGAGGAAAATGAATGCTGCTGTAGCTTACAGTAAGTAAAAAAATGGTTCTTCTATTAGTATGCCTTCAGCATCCATGATACTTTTGTAATCCTCAACATAAAATGGTTGCATGGAGTGCTCACAGACGCTGGACCAAGCTGTAAGCAGGATATAGTATATGTCATTGTACTAACCTGTGTCAGGAGCCATCTCCTGTGCAACCACCACGTAAATGGGACACAAACTACAGCTGTAGCACATGCAGAGTAGCATTGCAAACACATAGAACAAGCCATTGTAAAATAAAACATCACTGTGCTACATGCACGTTAGGTGTGTATAATGTCCCTAAACACGATACTATGAGATAGTCCTAAACTGTTGGACGCACAGCTTCAAAAACTGGACTATCTCTGCAAATTTATGTAGGCCTCCTCAGGCATATACGTTATGCTCTTGTCTTCAACTACATGATTATTCGCCTTTTTTTCTTCCTGGGGCCTTGGCTTAGTGCAGAGCACAAGATATACTGACTTCAACATAGATGTAGAGCCAGCATTTCCCTTGAGCCTCCCGGCTCTGACTGTGTCTCCCGGCCTCCACTATGGCTCACCATGCGAGCCCTGCCACCAAGGCAGATGTCTTAACTCCCCTGGGCACGCACCTCTACGTTATTTGCGTTCTTCTCAATTGTTCTGCTCCCTTCATCAGATCTCTGGAAGTTCAGAGGGCAGGATAAACATAGTTTTGTTGATGAACAGTGAAAGGCATAGTGAATTTAAGGTCAAATAACTTCACTAATTTTCAGCAGGCATGTGGATAAGCCCTGAACCTGCCTGTTGGTTAGAGCAGTTCAGGAGTGCCAGCCTGGTTTCTTTGGCCTTTAGCTGCTACCCCAAGCACTGAACCTTTCCACCAGGCAGGTTAAGCCACAGAAAATGAGGAATATACAACAAGTGGGCAAATTGTGACTCTTTTGTCAAGAATAACCAAGGTAGCCAAAGCATTCACACATCTATTTCTTCATTCTTTCACCTGTTGAAAGTCTTTGATTGTTATACCCCACCATGACCACAGTCTGCTATACGGGAGGCAGAGTTCTCAATGAAAAGCAACTCCAGCACTTGAAGGGGGTCTACAGGAAGAATGGGGAAGAATTCTTTATCAAGGAGTGCAGTGACTGGACGAGGGGTAACAGCTTTAAGCTGAAAGAGTGTAGATTTAGATTAGATATTAGGAAGAAATTTTTTACTGTGAGAGTGGTGAGGCACTGGAAGAAGTTGTCCAGAGAAGCTGTGGATGCCCCATCCCTGGAGGTGTTCAAGGCCAGGCTGGATGAGACTTGGAGCAACCTGGTCTAGTGGAGGGTGTCCCTGCCCATGGCAGGGGGGTTGGAACTATGTGATCTTTAAGGTCCTTTCCAACCCAAACCAGTGTATGATTCTATGATTCTAACTCCTACACTGTGTGGGTCCTTAGCAGGCTCTGAGAAAGGTAGGGCTGCTGCAGTGAAAGAAGATGTTACCCTGCTCCTGCACAACCACACTCGGCAGAGGTTGCGGATGAAACTTTATGTTGAAACACCATTGGTAAAACTTGGCATTTCCAAACTGCAGAAGGCTCGGCCTTGCGATCTTCATAGAGCTTTTTAACATCACTACCTCGTCAAATATCTGTGCACACTCCTCATGCTGCCTGAACATTTTCTAAACTGTATTTCGTGCTAGTTTTCTTCTTGGCTCAAAATGTCTCCCTTCTACCTGAGGTTTCTAAAAGTGGCAGGCAGATGCTCTCCCACAGAAAAATCTCCCGGCCCAGCACAGTGCCATCTGATGTCAACATCAGCGTAAATCCTTCCTGTGACCTCAGCTGGCAATAGATCAACCTGCTGGCTTTTTGTGGCATTTCTGGGGGTGGGAGAAAGATTATTTATTTTTAAATAGCAAGAGTTATTGAATTTGCTGTACCTGGATGCTGCACAACTCTTTGTAATCGTTACCAACAGATGATGTCACTGAAATTTATTTTTATGTCATTATCCTTCCCCAAGGTAAATATGGAACACTGTCATGCCGTTACGTGATGTAAATATGTCACCAGAATATGTCTTTACACATCATAAATATTTTATTATATGACATTATTACACCTCCGGATATCTTTTTCCATATGAATAGTAATTACTCAAAGTATTTACTGTAATTATGTCACTTGATGAAATTACAGTAATTACATCAAAAAATGATAGCCCATGACTAATGAATTAAAATAGCATGGAAATTCACATAAAAATGACATTAAAAATGTTAAGGATCTGAGGCAAACTCACAAAAGCAAGGAAATTCATAATTAAGAATTTAATCTCTAATAACGTTGCAGGGTGCCACATTTTTAGATTATATCATAGAAGAAGGGGAGAAAAAGTAAAGAGGTATTACCTGAAGAAGAATAAAGTACAAAAGTGAACTGCTGCAAAGCATAGCCTGGTATTTTGTATACATGTGTATAGCAATATAGGCAAGTGCTGTAAAGCAGCATTCAACGGTGTTTCATCAGGAACAAAAAGCAGTGGACCAAAGTCAGATCTGGGGTAAGGAGTTGTCACTTGGGTGGCAGTTTCTATCTAAGAGCCACTAGGGAACATATTTTCTTGATAGGTGAGGATAAAAATCACTGAAGGACTACAGCACCAAACTTAGGTGCAAGATGTCTCGCATATCCCAGGAGCGTGTGGGTCTCACAGCAGCTGTGAGGGTTTGATACCTAACCTACTCTCACAGCTTTTGTAACATCACTAACCTCTGCAAGCAATCAAGTATTTCCATAAATGTAGCTACCCCAAGCAGCCACACAATGTACTGCTCCAGCAGCTGGACCTTTGTGACAACTAGATGATTTATTATTATATTCATTTTTAATTCCATTATTTTCTGCATGAAAATAAATTATTCTGTGGCTAAACACTGGTGGTGCCTGAGAAGCAAAGAGGAACCACTGATACCAATTTTAGTCATGGTCTCAGGAGTAGGCCATGAATACACACACCTGTGAGAAACTCAAGGTTGTTCATCTCCTCCTTTCACAGCTGTCTCTCTTGTTGGTCCCAGTGAGGTACGGTACTTCCATGGACTTCACTGTTTTTTGAAGTTGCCCCCAAGCTGTTTTCAAACTGCGGTGCCCAAATTATGAGGTACACCAGACCAGGAAAGCCTGCTGAGCTGAAAGAGCTCCCCACCACACCTAAGGAGAAAGCTGAGGGTTTAGCAGAATTAAGAAAGAGACTGAGAGACAGAAGGACATCCTGGGGCAGGGGAGTGGGGTGGATAGGGATACAGGAGAGAAAAGGGAAAGAAAGAAGGAAATAAAGAAAAAGGGAAAGCGAGAAAGAGAAATTCTGTTTCCAGTTAGAATATCCAGTAATAATTTAATATATGGTGCCATTTTAGAAAATGTGCTATTCATATTTATGAAAGGCTTAATAGATGCAGCTGCATCCTTTAACAAATTATTATAAGGCATGGTATGAAATGCATTAGTAAGAAATGCTTAACAGATGATGCTGTGACAAGCGTGTTATAAGACGTCAATATTATTAAATCTATGGGCTTGGTTAGCACATGAATATAAATAATTTTTATGCATGCTACAAATTGCCATGCTTTATTAATAATGAAGTGTTTATAAATGGAACCTTACTGTAAAGCATTATTAAATGCAGCTACTCAGAAGACCTTAGAGTAATACTGTAGTGGCATTATCATGCTGAGAAGCAGACTAGAAAGGCTGCTTTATTTTACTGTCTGAGTCGACACAGGTTCAAACACACTGGGCTTTGATTCCTGAAAACCCATGTGGTAGGGGCCACCAGTAGGCACTGGTTGAAAGCTGCTGTTGTCACATTCTTTGTTACTCTGAAATCACTCTGGCCTCACTTACATGGGATTTACACCAATGTAAGTACTAGTGTCAGTGGAGTAACTGCTTAACCCTGCTGTAAGTGATACATGCTGTGGGCCACATTATTTTCCTTCTCAAGTGAGAGCTGACTGAAAGATAACTGTGCCTTGCAAGGCATTCTTCTGAGAAAAAAAAAAAAAAAAAGATAAAAATTATGTAGATTTGAAACATTCAATTCCCTGCATCTCAGATTCTGCCCTTCCCACAGATATCTTCCAAAAGGTTATTTCTGCATTAAAAAGAAACATCTTTCTACAGTGCTTTTCAATGCAAAAAAGCATGTTGCTCCAGAAGTTGCCATGACTCAGTAACATGCAGGAGTGGCTCAGTTCCTCTGGCCTGAGCATGGTGTGGGAAAGCATAATTTGCTTTTATTCTTTTAACCATTTCAAGCCTTCATGATTGGTCTTGTCTAAGTTTCCAATACCACATTGAATTGGAACAATATACTTATAGACAGAGAGCTACCACAGAATGTATGTCTTGGCCTGCAGAGTTTGAAGCTAATAAAGAGACAGCAAGTCTAGGACCACATAGGCAAGAAATGCTTGCCAAACAAAGTCTTTTAAAATCTCAGTTATGTCTTTTTCCTTTTAAGTTCTTATCTTTATTTACTACTTCTAGAATTTTTTTTTTAAATGGGGCTCTCTGTTTTCAACCTATTCTACCTTTTAATGCTAACTTTTTTAAAAATGATTTTTCACGACTCCTGGGTTATTTGGATGATCACCCCATCCAAGCTGTAGCTTACTATTTTTACTAAGGATTTCTAAAGAGAACAGAGTTCATATTACTGAACTGGGACGATGGCATAGGAGGCTCTACCTTTTCTGTACCCTGTCAGCACAGCCTCTTCCCCTGATCCAGCCTGTGACCTTGCGTTAGCAGCCAGCATGCACAGATTTCAACTCAGGGCTATGCAGAAGTTTGCAGGGGAAAACTTGCATTCAATAGAAATCACCACCACAAAGAACTGCAAGAGGAGGTGAAAAATGCTAATTTTTTTGGATGAGCTTACACAGTGTTACCAGTATCATCATGTGAATGCACTTTGAGACTAAGACTTCAATTCTGCTGAAGCAAAGGGATTTATATGTCTCTGCATGTGCTTGTGAATCTGTACTCACACACAAGTCTGTGGGCAAATCCAGTTCTCTCTGGTCATGTCAAGTACCTTCATGTCTGCTGGTGCTGTGTTACCCCGGCACTTGGGCACAGGACAGACGAGCTTTAACTCAGTTTTTGGGGGGGTGGGAGGGACCTGAATGTAGTGAGAGGGACACCAACAGCCAGATGTGGAGAGGTGTGTAGATGTCCACAGCTGGTGGTTTCAGCTGACCTGGCATTGCACGCCATCCGGGGAAAAAAAGGTGTGAGCCTGTGTTGCTCAAGCCCTGCCACAGTGGCTGGGCAATCCCTCTTCTCTTCCAGCTCTGCTCTGTTTAATGCCAGCAGCCAGAGCAACCCTCTTCACGGCTGATGTAGACCACTTCATTTATCACCTTTATTATCATCCAGGAATTGAAAAACAAAACAAAAATATTACCTAACTGCATGGAGCTCATAGATGTTGCAGATGGGTTCATTCTAAGTTCTGGGCAAATGTCCAAATAGATTTTTTTTTAAGCAGATATATACTTATAGTGACCAAAACCTTAATCTTGGCTGTTCCATTTCTTTCTTTTTTTCCCCTCCAGTATTTCATGGCACACACAAACTAATGTCAAACAAGCATGCTGAAGGACTCATATTATATTTATCTATTAGCCTTGATGTGATTGCAATCTTCTGTATCTTCACGCATTAGTTTCTGGTCTAGTTTACAATTCCTCCTGTTATAATTCATCTCATATCGCTTCTTTTCTTTGTTTTCCCATTTTTCATCATTAATTTCTGAGCCAACTTTTTACTTATTCCGTGACTCCTGCGCCTGAAACATTATTATTAACCTTGAATGTGGAACTTGGTCAAAAATCCTTTCTGAAGTGTAAACAGCTCTGTCATTTCATTACAAAATTCACCATTGTGTTCCAAAACACTCCTTACTATAAACTTCAAGGTCACTCACATCTTCCCCCCCCGTGACCATTTCGGCTCCAGGTGGAACTTCCTCCGTCACACTGGAACCGGGAAAGGGAGATGTCGAAATTGCAGGAGTCAGCGCTTCAGAGATCACACCCAGCTTTACAGTTTGGCAATAGGGCTTCGTTCAAGGAAATCTGGAGCAGGATTTCCACATTGTGCTGCTGAATAGGAACAGAAAAAGAGCAAACACCACTTTTGGGTCATATGGCCCTCCTTCATCCTTCAAGGCTTTCCAAGAGCTGTATGGGCGACCCGAGTGAGCGTGAGGGATGGGCAGAGACAGAAAGGAGGCATGAGTCCCACTAAATGCCCGGGCCAGAGCTGACCTGATCCAAACCCAAGGTATACGGCCAAGGGCAGGGCACGGCGTGGCAGGGTAAATCTCTCCTGCCACTGGCAATGCACCCTGCGAGCTTCACATGCTGCTTGCTTGCAGAGCGACAAAAAGCCAGCTCCTACCTGCTCTCTCTCCCCATGCATCATGTTAAGTTACAGCAAGAGTAAAACAGTCTTTGGTACTTTTTGAAACACCCCTTGAGCTTTTCCGTGCATCAGTTGATTGAAAGCCTTATTACTTAGTGTGTCTTTATATCTGTGGTAATGCAGCAATCAGCAAAACAGCAGACAACTGTATTAACTACGACTGGGGAAAAGTGAAAATAACACCTGGCATTTAGCACAGTTCGTCAAAGGATCTCAGAATGCTCCGCAAACTTTAATAAAGACACATGACGCCCAGCGAGTCTGGAAATATTGTGACAACTGTATTAAAGCCAGCCAAACTGATAAATCAAGGCACACTGGAGCAGTTCCGACACAGCAGCAAGACTGTCACATCGGGGCAGTGCGCTGCCAGGGTATCACCTCTGTATCCTCTGCCATGGCCTCCTTCTGAAACGCCTGGATGCTGGGCTGGGTCTGGCGCTCAGCTGCTAGTGGTCCTGCCTGCATCCCACAGGCAGCATCAGGAGCATCAGGATGCTCACATCCCTCTGTCTTGCTGGCTCCACACCCTTCTTTTCTGTGGCATGGCGGAAAGGCCAGCAGGAAAGCAGGACCATCAGTGGTCCTGTTTAGCCTTTATTTACATGCTCAATTCATTCTGCATTTCTATTTTATACGTTTCTCTGTTGATGATGTGTGAATTCCATGTACACTTTTTTTTTCTCAGAGTCATGCAGCGAGTGTTTGTTTGTGCATCTGTATTGTGCTCTACTTTTCCTCATGTTCACAGATTTTTATTAAAATATTTCCATAAAACAGGTTGTTACCAAAAATAAATGAACACATACAAATTAATACATAAAAACAGATGAGTTATATAGAATATTTACAAACAATGGGATGGAATTCAAAACTTCTCATAAACACAGCATGTAAATAAGCATATACATACCCCATGTTTACTACCATTTATTTTAAGAGTTATTTAGTAGATTTGAGGTAAGCTAAGGCTGACAGACAAGTTTTTTCTTCCCATTGCAGATTATGGGTGCACCAAAAAGATCTCCTTTAACAGCCAAATGAAAAAGATCTTATTTTACAACCAGCTAGCATTTCCTCAGCCTGCAGAAATACACGTGATGTAAAAAATGGGGTCAAGAGCAGTACTGACATGATGAAACCTCAATCTTCATGTGTGGTAATCAAAGCACAGAGCTTTTAAGTGACCTGGCCAAGGGTAGGCAGCAGGTCAGTGGCAGCACCAAGTGGCCAGTCTGCCGACTGCTTGGCTTTCAGCTCATCTGTTTCCTACTTAAAACATTTGGAAGAGAGAAATATCATCATAATAAGAAATATTCACAGCAGCAGCGGGCTGAGAATTAGACAGAGCGTGTGTATGCCATCAAGCTGTGCAAAGGGAGGAAAATACAAAAAGTTAATGACTGTCCAAATCTTCAGTTAAAAATAAAAAAAATTAAAAATAATAATAAGGAGGGCTCTACAGTGCAAATCTGCTTTTATTAAATCCAGTCCACCAAAGGCAGTGGGACTCACTGACCAATGCAAGTTCACAGACCATTTATGCAAACTCATGCTTGGTCCCAGATCTCTGCAGCTACCCCAGGGCAGACCTGGGGCCGGCAGGAGCTGGCAGAGGCACCATGTCCCAAAGCCAAGGGCTGGAGCCCTGAGACCAGCAGTAGTTGCACCAGTGCCAGTCAGGGCCCTGCAGCGTTAGGGTTAGGTGTGGAGGTTGAGTGGTCCTGTGCACTGACACCTCACCCAGGGGCAGAAAAGTGGGATGGGACCCACACTTGTCCATGTTGGAAAGAGCTGTTTCACGATGGGCAAGGTCCGAGTTAAGTGTTCAGCTGCTCCTTTGGTGTTGCTGGGCTTCTCAGGTGTGAGGTGTGCAGCATTACAGTGGCATACAAGCTAACAAACTGACACAAGCAAATATCTGCACTTTATATCCTCATGTTGAAGAAGCAAAACTGCGTAGATCTTAACGATGGACTCCTGTCTCTAGAGCGCAAGATCACTTTCTGCACCCTTTGACAAACAGGAGGCTTATTAAAAAAAGCTAGGAAAGGCAGGACTGACTTTTCCTCTGTTTCCAAGAGGAGGTTGTTTTGTCAATGTTTTGCCAGAGTCTAGGAGTGTGAAATTGGCTGTTCATGTGCAGCCTGCACAAGTGCTGTAGTTTGAAAGTGAAGGCAATTAATTTTAGTTGTTGACTTAAACTGCTGTTGAGAGGTACTTCATTTCCCGATTTTTCCTCCTATAAATAGATTAAGGGTTACATAAAAGTCAAGTTGTGCTCGTTTGTCCTCCCTCTAGATAGATTTCCCATGACTGCTTATCTATCAGCTCCCCCCCCTTAACACAATTTGTTTCTCAAATTAATTTAGCTCACTCGCTCACATTGGTCCACAGCCAAAAAAATTGTCTCCTGTTCCTTTTTTTTTTTTTTCATTTGAAAAAAAGAAGCAAAACAAAACACTTTGGAATTAATATTTTCTGGAAGAGAGATTGAGCAATGTGTGTCTTGAACTTATGATTGAGAGTGCTAAAGAAAATGTGTCTTTTGGAGGGATAAACATTTGTGTTAGCAGTCTGGAAGGACTACCAGTGCTGGAGAGTGGCAGCTCTACTGCACACAGCGCTGCAACAGCTCTGTGCATGCGGTTCTCATCGATACACATGGAAGCTGCATGTGCCCAGCAGCTGCAGCATGAATCCCTCTGCTTATTAATCAGCTGTTACTTGGCAAATCTTCTCATTATTATTTTTTCGTGTGTTGTCTGCAATTTTTCCTTGCTTTCTGATATGACCCATGAAGACAACCATTCAATCTATAAAAGTAAAGGACAATATTTTTCCTAACTAAGCCTGTTTGGAAGAAGAAACATTACCAATGCTGAGGATATTTAAAGTTTCCAACTTGAGCACGTGCATACATTCACACTAGAGAAACAAAGTTGATTGATGCATGCTGATGTGCCTGGAGAAGTTCAGGCTCCATCCTGTTGTTTAATGCAAATTAATCAGAGTGCTTGCCCATGGGCTACCTCATCTCTCCACTCCACAACAGTTCCAGTCCCAGGACTCAGGCCATAAAACACACACAATAAATAAGTAGTGTGAGGGTTTGAAGGACAGTCATATTTTCTAATGCAGATAAGGACATCTGGAAAACTATGAATCACCGTTCTGAAGGCAGCATTTGTATTTTTCATAGAGTGCATATTTAAAGAAAAATAATTCCTCGATCTAAAGACTCTATGGTTGTCCTACTGCTGCTCATCTGATCTCTGATCTGAAGCTGCAGAATTAATTTACTCTTCACTACATAATACAGAGCTAAACAGATTTGGAAAAGGTCTGTGTTTTATCACTGGAGATGCCAAATCCGTATCTGCTAACACTTCACTACAGAATTCTTGCCAAAAGGGGAGGAGAAACCAAAGTAATTTTAAAATAATAGTGGATATTTGGAGATATTTAGAGACACTTATTTTTCTAAGAATGGTATTTTTGGGGTGTAGGAATTTGTGCCTATTCACGGTGCCTAAAAGATTTTGATACCACAAAATATGAACCCATGGCTTTTAATTTGTGAAAGGACTGTGCCATAAAGTTCAGAGCTACCACACAGATGGACTTCCTGGTCACAGTGCTTGTTTTTGACTGAGTACTTGTGATGTTAGAATTGTAGGTTTTCATATGGCTGACCATCAGCTTGGCCAAACCAGCAGTTCCCACTGCACTGCTGGCTACTCAGAAGTTCCAAGTGTGTGAAGGCACCCTGCTACGCCTCTCCAAAAAGCTGGGCACTTCCAAGAAGTATCAGACTTAGTGCTCCTACCACGTTGCGTGGTAAGCCCGACACCCCACAGACTCACTGAAAATAATGCGCCTGTACAGATAACTTGGTGGTAAAAGAGCTGTAAGGCTGACAGCTCCCAGAAATATTGAGCACATTGTACTTAAGGACATCCATCCATCCAGGATATGTTTGTCCCATTTCATACAGAGTTGGTTTCTGCAAATGTCTGGAATTGGGAAGCTCGTATGTCTTTCAAGCTTGATGATATTTTGGGACTATAGAAGGTGGCAATAAAAATGTAGTGGAGTTTGCCTGTGAGCTGAAATAAAATACAAATGTTGGTAAAATACTCTTGAAAGCAATATATAGAAGGTGTAAAGGGTCACATGACTTTGTGCTATTCTTTTTCTTGAAATATTTAGATAGAATAATAGGAGAATACTAAGCAGCTGAGAAGTTAGTCAACGAAACGTGCACCCATTTGGTGGGAAGCTGCCCAATAAAACTATCTATGAACTAAATCAGTGTCATTACAGCAAAGTATTGCCATTAGAACAACAGGGTACAACCCATGCCCATTTTAAGTACTGAGATATGTCAAACGTGTCAGGCAGCCACTACACAGCTAAAGATTCAGGTCAAAGCATGGATCCAAGTGGATGCTGAGTGTCTCAATTGCTCTATGCAGAAAGAAAGTGAAAAGCCTGATTTTTCAATAAAGACTCTTCAAGAAAATAAACAAACAAACCTACCATTTAGCTGTCATGTTGCATCATTTTATATCTCACCCGATGCTCTGGTGGTTGTTGCTAGTGATTCCACACATGAATTGCATAGCAGGACACATACAATTATTAAGGTAATGGGTCAGGTTACATCATTGCCACCACAGGTTTTCAGGAGGTCTCAAACGCTGTTCAGCAGAAGTATGCATTTAAATTGGACTTGCGCAGAATTTCAGAAAAGGCTACTTAACTATTGCTTGCTCAAAACCACAATACAGAAACTGTACCAGTGTCAAAACTCAATTCAAAATTCAATTATAAAATAGATTTAGGTCACATCCATGTTCTTTGGGATTTTGCCATGCAAAATTTCCCTCTACTCATTGCTACTGTGTGTTGGACATTGATCTATTCTGCATTATTTTGCTGCATCTGATTTTAGGAATTTGGTTTTTTTTCAGTTTTTACTTCAGAAAGATGAGAAAACAAAAGAGGCTTGTTCATTCTTTCTTTTCAAATTGTCCTTGCAGTGATAAATTGAGA
The DNA here is from genome assembly GCA_013400615.1 of Syrrhaptes paradoxus. Taxonomy (NCBI): domain Eukaryota; kingdom Metazoa; phylum Chordata; class Aves; order Pterocliformes; family Pteroclidae; genus Syrrhaptes; species Syrrhaptes paradoxus. The sequence continues at coordinate 244,935 of VZTO01004821.1, read as the reverse complement.
TTCCCCATGGAGGTGACATTTTGGAGTCCACCTCTGACCCTTGTAATCTTCTTTGCTCTGCACACAAGCATGCAGTGGCAGCCAGTTTTCACCTCTTCCTCCTGGACCATTGCTGCTTCTCCAGCACTTGGCTTTAAAACGGTGATATTACAAGGTTACTACCTTCCTATTAAGCTTAGTCTGAACTAATTTCTTGCCCTAGGTTCATTCTGTCCTGGCTAAACTTCAATGCAAAGATAACTGTTGCAGTGCTAAAGTTTTATGTGATGGGTTGAAGACTATGCAAATGACTGAGATAATTTTACACCTGGCCTAGCTCTTCATTCCTTCCATTTGCTTCTTTTTGACTGCAGCACTGTAAGTGCAGTTTGCAGTCAAACTTTTGATAGATGTATCTGTTGAGAAATATTCAAATTGAACCTTGTTGTCCTGTTCTCCTTTTCATCAAAGGCAGAATAAATCCTCTTACAGGATGGCAGGGAGTCATTGCAAACTCTCAGTGTCTCTCTGTTATTGCCCCAAATCTGAAGACAAGCTGGATAGAGCCATGGGACATTGCTATGCTCAAAGCACTGCAGCTCACAGAAGTAAGTCTCACCTCAATTTAAACTAATTGTTTTCTGAGAATAATAACATAGGACTTGCAAAAGTACCAAGTCCATAATGGAAAAGATGTCTATGTGTTTATCCAGCCCTTCTAGAGAGTTTTGCAGCCTGTGCTGAGCACTTCGCTTCTGGCAGCTATGCTGCTAGCAGTACCCAAGCTGGCAAGTCTAAGTGATACTTGGGCATAGACCCACATTGTGTGTGTATATATATGTATTTTTATATATGTGTGTATACACACATACATATATATATATGATATAAACCTACAGGATATTGTATTTCTGTATATATATCTGTATACACATTCTACACATTATATACATATATATGTATCTATATGTATGTGTCTATAAACTGAAAAAGACAAAAGTCAACTTTGCTCCCATCTTTTCACTGTTGGATTAGGTACAGCTCGGGTTGAGGGACAGACTTTGCTGCCAGGAGCTACATTTGGAATCTCCCAAACAGGTAGCAAATGACTCTCTTACGTGGTGTGCTGAATCCAAATTGATATAATGCAATAACAAACAAAGCAAATAAACCTCTTCAATATGTCTTTAGTATTTTGGGGTCTCCAAAGGTTTTCACAGCTTTGGTAAGTCTACTGTATTAGCAAAGCCAAGAATTTTTCTTCCTCTGGGTTGCACAGCAAGTGCTGTAGTGATGTATAGCATCAATTAATATAGCATTCATATAGCACAATGCAATACCATTAGCACAATACAAAGTAATAATATGCTATTTTATTAGCTCTTATTAGTAAACAAAGATTGCACTAAAAGCTGTTTCTGTTTTATTTTTTAAATGTTTATATGTGAAAGAATAGCCCAAAATACAGAAGTCTATGATTTTCTGACACTACAAAAATTAGCTGCCTGCAGATCAGCTTAATTTAAAGGCTTTCTGTCTTCTTTGAAAAGGTTAATAAAACTGTGTCTAAAGAAGACCCTGTGAACCTACTTATTAGGATTTCAAAAGCTTTTTGACAAGTTGTCATATGATGAGAATATGAAATAAAATAATTATGAATAAGATGATAGACAAAGCTTATAAAGAAATTAAACCCCACTTTAAAGTCTGACAGTTTCACTTTGTTTTAATCATTTTCTGCCACAGTCACATGTGGCTGCATTTAATTTAAAAAAAAACTGACTACTGTACAATGTTTCTTCATCTGAGCTTCATGCTTCTGTATTGAAAAGTTAATTTAAAAACTTTTTAGTCCATGTTAGAAAAAAAAAATAAAAGGGCACCATCTTACCAATGGTAATGCTTTTAGGAAAAAAAAACGACACTAATTTAATTTTAACTTTAATTTTAGACTAGTAATTTAAAGTTTGTGTCATGCAAGATACAAATACCATGCGCTGTCATTAACCGCTGTCAAATGGCTGCATTCGCAAAACCTGCAGAGCAATGGCACTTGGTGGCAGCTCAGAATTTGGGCCAACAGATGAAATAATGCCCCACACATATGCTAAGATATCTAAAGACAGAGAGAGAACTGGAAAGAAAGCCTCAGTAAAAGAGGTTACATGTTTGTTGTCAATATGTTAAATGAACATTTGCCCTCTGGACTACACATATTTGAATAGGTAATCGTCTTTTCCAAGCATTTCCATTCTGCCGTCAGTATTGTATATGACAAGTTTTTATTTTGCTGCTGCTGATGATAATGCCTCAGACTGTCTTGCATTTTATGGGAGCGAACTGTCTGCAGCATAATGAAGACCATTCTGGCTCAGCAAATGATGGACAGGTACAGCTTTCACACAGCACAGTAATTTATTAAAATATGAAGTAGATACTAATGCTGCTCTTAAAGGCAGGCAAGGCACATTTCGCTGTATTCACTGTGGGCTTTTTCATTAATTTTATCTGGAAACAATGTAAAGGTGTACAAACATGAACACACAACAATTACTCTCCACATAATCACAGTTTCACTGCAGGGACAATGGCCTTGGTATGGAAATCACCTTGACTAAAGCAGATAAATGGTTTCTATACCTTGGAAAGTCTTCCTTGCTTAGACAAAAAGAACACCAGATTTCTGTTTACCAGATAGAATGAATGCATTTTAAACCCCTTGAAGTTTTTTCAAAATAAAATTATTTGGCTTTTCCTTAACCCATGCATGCAGACATCTCTGAACCACAATAGTACTTCACATGTATTATAAAATAACAAAAAAGGGGCAAGCTCACGATGCAGCATTACATCCACTAAATCCACATTGCCCATATTGCTTCATTTACACTCGATATGTCACAAGGGATTCCAGTCATGTCAGAGATATCAGGACTTAGTGACATGTCACTGTATTCATTCCTTACTTACACAAGGTGTTTTGCACACCTATTGTAGAGTGAAACTAGCTCATTGTAGAGTGGAACTAGCTCTACATTGCATACTTTTGCATGGACAGGTATGCCTAGACAGCTGGGAGCAGAGGTGCCATCCCACAGAGTACATGCCAGCAGAGACCACAGTTTCACTGGTATAACTCTGCCTGTGCTGGCAATTTAAAGTTTTGTTTAGGTATACCAATAAAAGCTGAAATTCATTAAATAAGAAAAAGCACGGTTATACATGTATTAACTCCATCTAAACTAGCAAAATTTTGGTGCTCACACTAACTATACTACTAAAGTACTTTCTTTCAAGCACATGGAAAGATATACATTTAAAAGTAGAAATTTAATCAGTATTGGTGTAGCTAAGTAGAGAGGGGCCCTGCTGATCTGGGCAGTCTGCATTGCACAGCAGTGGCTGCTGCCCAACCAGACAGAGAAGAGATGCATGCGGGCGCCTGCAGCCTCCAGCCTCGCCGGGACCCACCTGCCCCAGTTCGCCTTGGTCCTCCAACAAAGCACGTGGGAACCAGTAAGACTGTCCACCTGCAGACCCCTTTCTATACCAGTTTTCATTTGGCTACTAATTTCCTGTTCCCTATGCAGGGACAGGAGAGCAGTGTTACAGCTGATGCGCTGGCCAGCATCTGTATTTTGGTAATTCAGGCAGCGGAGGAATTATGGCAGCAAGCACCTGAAGCAACACGCAGCAGAGTAGTCTGGCAGCTGGTGAGGCCACACTCTTCATCCTCTGGATGAAGAGTTCCAGTTCCTCATCTGGGACATATTTCCTTGGTTGACCAAAAATTAAGAAACCTATAAATCCCTGAGAAAGCACCATTTTGTGAGCCATCCATAAGAAGCGGAAGCCAGCTTGTGTTATTAGAGCACTCCAGAGCCTGAGTACAACTAATAGTTGGTGTAAAGTCCCACAGAATCCTTCTGTGATGTAACGTAATGAAATGACAGACAATGTCACTGTGAGTCTATGGTGGAAAATATAGGCAAAACAATGTCAGTGGATGTCTGCGTAAAAAATGCTATGATTTGAGGAAAGGCAAAATGCTGTCAATGGGAGTCTATATGCTATAGATAGCATTACCACAGTATGTGAATAAAGGCAAAATGATGTCAGGGCAATACACAATATGCTCAAGACAGAATATATTTAGTCTGAATAGAAAATCTGTCATGTAAAATAGCTGCATTGATTCTCGTCTTCCACAGTGATGTGTTGTCACTTTTTATACTGGCTGTCTTTTTTTTTTTAGATTTACCCCATAGTCTAATCTGGGTTTTCTTGCACAGTAACACTTCCTTTACTTGCCATAAGTGAATCCACTGCCATTGACCTTTTAAACTTTGGCTTATTTTATTTAAAAGAAAACCAAATTTGAACCAAAATCTCTAATAAAAAAACACCAGCTACATCCACGCTAGAATTAGCAGGTCCAAGATTTGGATGTCTATCGTCTCACTGAATTTCACACACAGAAATAAAATTAAGTTGCCTATAAAATACACGGATATACATGTACACACATATGTGCCCAGGCAGAATCCGAATCACCTCTGATCGGGGGAAGGATGTTATTGAGAGGTAAGTAGATTAATATTATTTCATAATTGTATGGCATTTTTGCCTAAAAAAAGCTCCAGTTGTGACCTCACATGATTTACACTTCTGTAAAATGTGGCCTCTTGTCCAAATTAAATCAATTTGTATATATTTCATTATTTGTCTTAAGTATAAGATTATTAGGGTCTGGATCCAAGTAATTTCTAGTTTTCTCTACCGTCCTCCTAATGTCAATCAAACGTTCATGTCCTAAATTGTCAGGTAATTCCTTTTAGGGCAGTGATGTTTCAGCTGCCAGAGGAAATGAAATGTTTCCTGTGTATTTTGGGCCCAGTGTGTCCTCTTCACTGAATCACAGCTCACTTCAACTTCCAACAGCCCCAGCGCTTTAAAGGTTAAATTTCCCCACAAACACTATTTTGCAAAGCAAAGTATCTGTGCTTATTGACGAAAGGCTCTAAAATATTACATGTAATTATCTAAATTATGATCAATCAAGGAGAGCGCTGAAGCTCTCTGCCTTCTTCAGCCCAGTTATAGCTGACATTATCACATTCAGTGTTCTCTTCTCAAGAGTGTTTTGGCTCTGGCCATCGGCAAGTCTACCTACATCTACATTAGCAGGTAATTTGGTGTAATCGGGGCAGATCAGCAGAGGGAAGCAGCTGATAGCGAGGTCCATGCAGCTGTGCTATGTGTGGTGGGTGTTTTTCCTTTGCATGAGATTTAGTCATCCCCTTGGGCAAATGATTCTCCCATGTATGTGGTTCATAGCCTTTCCACTGGTCACTTGTTCAGGTAGATCTGCAAGATTTCGACTTCTTTGAAGTCACAGTTTTGACATCAATATTTTTCACACACTCCTGAAAAGGGTCATCTAGGTTAACTGCCTCCCTGGGAGATCCCACATGAACATTTGTCAGCGCTGTGAACCAAACCAATGTGCAGCCCATAGGGAAAACCAGAGAATTTGGTTTGTGTGCCGGTAGTACTGCTCTGACTCAACACACAGAAGGAGATGCAGCCTCCATTTCAAATATTTTGTTTTCTAAAATCCGATTTCGTGGACTCCAAACTAAGATTTCAAAATTGTGGAGAAAAACAGTCAGAAAATTCACACTTACCTGCTGTGCTCAGGTTGGACACCCAGTCTTTGAAAATTGGGCACTCTCGTGTGGACGTCATTGTAGACCTGTGGAGCACAAGCTCTCCAAAGCATCATAAGGAGTAATTTCTGGGGACATGCAAGCTGGCTTCTTCTCCTCCCACCTGAAGCTTGATTGGTATGGGAGCTGAGGTTTGCGGAGTCATTAAAGTGCAAAACTGACAGCATCTCAGAAATAACTGTCAGGAGGGGTTGATGCAATCTTGAGAACTAGGCCATCCAAGTGGGTTGCTTAAGTGGTGGGAAGAAAAATTATCAAGGAATAAGGCAAATTTTAGACAGAGCCTTGACTGTATTCCATCTTTGCTGCAAAATATTTCTATTTTGATAATCAGCATTCTTTGGAAAAGATAAATTCTGTAGGAATACATCTGGTGCTCCACCTATATCTTTGCAAGACTGCTCCAGCATGTTAAAAAAACCCCCACAAATTCAGATCCAGTCACAATAGTCCTTAAGCTGTTGTGTAGAGAATCTTAGCTCAAATTTTTCTTGCTTTTGCTGCTTTGCATTTCAACCTTTACATTGCGTTAGCATAGTGTTCCCATGCTTAATTTGCCTCTCATCTGGATAATGATAATGAGCTGTTATTGACTAGCATTTCCAGTTCAGTGCAGTGAACATTGGGTAGTGTTCATAAAATGTTCTTCTTATGCCAGCTGAAATTGGTAGTGGTTTTGAGGCAAAAGGCCAGATTCATCAAAAGGATAATGGGCAGAGATATTTTGTTTGGTTTTTTTTCTAAATTTTAATGACTGAATTGCATTACTATTCTTTGTTTATCTATTTTTGAGTTCTATCAGATAGCTTTAGAGATAACTACCCAATTTCTGTATTTATAGGAAACTGGCACAACTCGAGAAAACAGAACAATTCCATGTTTATGAAGCATGAATTCTCACAGTAAATGTCAATACATTGTGCATTAATACACCATAATTCTTCAGTAAAGCACACATACATTAAAGATGTGTTCCTTCTGCACGGATACTCCAGCTTGGCTGTTTTGTATGGCAGTGGTTCATGCCAGAGTCCTCCTGGGGAGTATAAGACACAGCTGTACCCTCTGCTACTGAGCTGTGACGGGATACCTACCTGTCCTGCTGCACTTACCCCCTTCCCCAACTCTGCTGATGGAGAGTCCAGGGCAGGGGCTAGCCCTGCAGGACCCTGCTAGGGTAGTAGCAGGGTGCAAGGAGAAGGCTGGTGACAAGTGAGGTGTCCATCTCCCACAACACTCCAGGAATATCCGTAAAGGAGGATGCTCCAGCCATTGGAGGAGGCAGGGAGGAGATTTGTCTGAGCTGGCTTTGCAGGATGGACTGATTGGGTTTAAAATACATCACACACTTGTGTATTTTTAAGGTAACTGTATGGTCCGTATGTGGTGTGTTTGCCAGACCATTAGAGAAAATAAGAAATGGATGTCATTTTGGCAGTTGGAGAGCTATGCTTGTGGTATGTATGCCTTCTGTCAGTGCCTAATTCTATCTCATGCTTAAATTTAGCATGGAATCTCCTCTCCTGGTGAATGCATTGGAAATATGAGAAAATGTGGGTTTTTTTCCACACTCAGATTGGTTGGGAAACAGATCACAGGGCATCCTGGGTTAAGCAGCAGGAGGACTGTGTCTGCTCAGGTGCAGCACCAACGGGGAGAGAGGGAGAGGCATTTGCCTAAACATGGCTGGCCTGTCCTTTCAAGACTGCAGAGGGATAGAGAAAGTTCCTTTTTTTAAAAAAAAAAAAAAAAAGAAAGACATGCAAAAAACCCCACAAAAATAATCTTCTACCAGCTTATCATGAAAATCCAAGAAACAAATGCCAAACCTTGTATGAATTGCAGCAGGCAGCAGAGCTAGATAGGGAGGAGAGGCAGAACTGAAGGTGCTGCAGAGCTTCACTCAGTGCTTTGTCCAGGCTCATCCCCCTAGGTCCAGCATGGGGCTGGACAGATAGTCAAGAACGGGGGAGAGCCCATCATTAGATGTGGCCGCATTTTGGTATACACTTAGGCTTGGCTGAAGACAAAACACTGGATTGTAATTATGGAGTGTGGCTTGGACCGAGCACAATGATACCAAGCAGCAAAGTAGGACTCAAAATCACAAATATGAGGGTGTGTCTCATTGGCAAAGCTTAGGGAAAAGGTGGCAACTCACAGGTCGATGGGGCTCTAGAAGAACATGTGCAGAAAGGACAATGTACAAACAACCCATGGGCGGGACCCTTTTTTTTGTGGCACAGAGAATGCCATCTTCTGCAGCACAGCACCTCGCACTACTGTTTTGTGGTGCCTTTTATCACCATTTTACTGATAATATTAACTCTATTGAGGAAATAAACAATTTTTACAGCATTTGCATTTTATCCCTGAAGCATGGCAGTCCAATCAACTTTTCTATGGGCATGCAGGAGGCATCTTCGCAGGTGAGGAGGGAAGGCACTCATGTTTAAAGCCATGTCTGGGGTCAGCAGATAGGTCTTGCAGAAACTTCAGATCCCTTGGTCTCCAGGTCTTGTGAGAGGGGTCTACATGAAAATCTCGAGGCTTGCAAGACTGGGTAATAGTGTACTGGTTCAGGACTTGAGGTTCTGCAAGCTGAAGCATAAGTAGTAGAGGGCCGGTCATCCAGTGACTTAGACCTTCAGTTATTAATATTTTTGCCTTGATTCATTAAAGTCAGAATCCTCACAGCTTATGTGAGGCAAGCCCTTATTGACCTATTTCTTCTGATTCATGGAAATGCGGCCTCTCCAGACTCTTCTGCGTTCCAGATAAGGAGACAGAAACGATGTTTGGATTACAGAAATCTCTCAGAGATCATCTACCCAGGCAAAAGCCTGGCACTTTTAGCTCACAGCACAAATGTGGCTTCTACTCTCTTGAAATCTGTTGAAATGTAGACGGTGTCAGGCAGAAAAATATTCCACCCCTTGGATAAAGCAATAATGGCAGTGCATAAGCCACCTCAGATGAAGAAACATGAGCTATGTCATGTTCTCTTCTCCTCCCTGATACACATGCAATGCTCCACAAAACACAGCAGCCTCCACCACTCTCCCCTAGAGAGAGCCTACAGGTGACAACAAACATGATGAAGGTCCAGATGAAGAGTCATGTGAACTTTGACCGAAGTGTGGTAAGGAGCATTTTATTGAAAACATCATCTGAAATAATCCACTGTGGAACAATCTTTTGGATTGTCTGCCATGACCTTGGGTCCTCCTGCACAAACAGAGGTTTGTTGCAGCTGGAATTAGGATACTGCACTTCTGTGTCACCTTTGGGGAGAAAGGGCACAGGAACAAAATCCACGCTTGCCAAGAGTACTGGTTTACCTTGATCAAAGAACAGGTACAAGGTGCAGTATACAATAGTATTGCAGCCAGAGCCTGGTTCTGAAAGTCAGAAATCTTAGAGATAGTGGCAAAATGATTCACTGCATGACTCTGCATAAGCCTTCTAATTTGCTTGTACCTCAGTCTTGTCACCTGTAAAGCATGGTTAGTAAATTTTTTATTTCCCATTCCCTGCTTATGGGGATACTGAGCAAAAACTCCAGGAATTTCGGCACAGTTGATAAAAAATTCTCAATAACTGGAAAATGTTGTGTGGGTAAACAATTTGGTTGTGGTGGGGAATTAGCTGGAAGTCTTTACGAAATGCCTCCTCACAGCTATATCCATCAAAGCTCACTGGAGTTGCAGATATATGGCAATTCAGAACAAGGGTGGGTGAACATGTTTAACCTAGTTAGAAACTCAGTGGAAGACTGCAGAGTCTAAGGCATTGCTCAGCCTAAACTGAGCTCTCAGGTTGCTTAGGAGAGATTCAGGAAAACAAGTGTAAGAGATGAGAAAAAAAGGCTGGTCAATAAAAGGTCATGTTAAGCACAGAAAAGACCCACCTCTCTCAAAATGTCTGGCATTTATAAGGGATCTTTGTTCCATAGGAGAGATGTGAAGCTCTGAGTTAATTTGATGATGGAGTTTCAGGGGGCCTTTTTACACTGTTTTTTTGTAATTAATCCTTGAAAAGAAATACAGGGCAAATATTTATTAGATAAATTCAAAGCTTCATAAAACTTCTGCCTTCATGAATGAGACTCACCTTTTCTTAATTCAAAGTGAGCTTCTTTGCCTTCCTGTGCACAGAAATGTGAATGTGAGAGTTACATCAACCCGCTCATCTTCTTAAAAGGAGGAGCTGATTTCAGTGCAATGAGTCTAACCCATATAGAAGCTTTTTTGGTGCTACTTTTCTATAAAAGAAAATAAATTACTTCAAGATAAAAGGCTTTGACTGTGTTTTAAGAAACATAAATCCTTTATTAAGGATTTGAATAATAATTGTGGGAAACAGTTTAGTTGTTTGGTTAATTATCCTTTTTGCTCTCAGCTCTAAATGTGATGATGTCAGGTTCATTTCTAGGGAAGTGCTAACTGGATATGACTAATAAATTATGTTAGAAAGAGAACAACTTCAGAAATAAAACCCTTTGAGCTATTTTAACCTCTGTCATGTATACACAGTAGTTTTTGGCAACTAGTTGGTATCTACTGAGATATAGCTCTTGCTCTGACCAAACATTACTAGCTGTTGTTTTCTTTTACTGTGTATACAGTACGTCCAGGGCCTCATGGAAAACTTTGAAAAACTTTGTAGTTTGATAAAACTCTGCCACAGTGCCAAGTGTCTTCCTTATTTGTTTTCCCAAGTGTTTTATTGAACAGAACATTTTTGTGTCTGTGGAGCAGTTTTCCATTTACACAAAAAGGCTCCATCACACTGTCCTTGTTCCATTTTCACCCCACCTCGGCATCCCTTTCCACTGCCAGAACTGGATTTGCACAGATGAGCATGAAACTTTCATTTCAATCTTTGTGACATCCTAATACCTCCCTTAATTCTCTGTGAATATACCGAAGTTATCTGCTGTTTGTGATGATCTGCTTTCCAAATACCAGCTGTGGCAATTTGTCTTGAACAAGGTTTTTAAACAGTTTGTCTTACACAAGGTAATTATTTTTGTGCATATATAGGAGGTGTGAGCTGCCCTACTAGTGAAACTGTCATTCAGAAGTGCAGTTTTTTACCTCATTCACCTTGACAGGGATTAGAGAGAGATAAGGTCCCAATCTAACTTGCTGTGGAGGTTTAACAGTGTAATACACATTTTTTGTAGTTGAAAAGAAGGCTAAAAGTTACAGAGCATGACATACAAAACCTAGGTACTAAGTCTCTGCACTTTTAATTCAGAGCTCTTTCAAGTGGTCTTACATATATGATCAAATTCAAATTTTTCTAATACCCCTAGTTCAGTCATTGAACAGTAGGTACTGAATATTTTCCATGGAGACACCCAGCTAAATACCTCTTAAAATCTTCCCTCTTTTGGCAGAGAGGCAATGTCCAGATCTCCAGGGAGCATTCAACAACGCAAAGAACAAGCAATTTTTCCTCTTTCTTAATTCCCATACCTACTCCTCTTGAGTGGTTGCCTTTCAGATTTGGCAAACAAATGAGCCCTTCTCCAGCACAGGCTACACAAGCCCGTCCTGTGCCCTACATGAGGCCGGGTCCAATGGGGGAAAAAAAATCTGTATGTGATCATGTAATTAAATATAATACGCTAAGGCTTACAAGCAAGGTGGGGGTCTAATTAAGGCTACCAAAGCAACCTTAATTCTGGAATTTCCTAACTTCTTCCACTCCAACCCCTACTGCGTTAGAGAATTTAGCTGCCGAAGTCTCGCAGTTCTCCATTAAGCATGAGTTTAAATTAGTTTTGGGGGAGGGCCACAGGCTGACAGCTTTCTGGGGGTGCAGACAAAGGCAGACCCCAGGCAAAAAGCAAGGGATTCACTGAAACCTTGAAATCTCTACACCAAAACATAGACCTGCTAGTGCTTTTGAACCAAGTGCCTGTAAGAATTCTTTCAAATGGCTAAACCACGGCATTTTTCCTTAATTGCATTTTCAGAACTGTCTAAACCAGTCTAGCTGAAACTTTCCAGAAAAATTTTGCTTGAGACACCTGGCATGGAAAAATTCAGTCCAAGTAATTTAAAGCTGCAAAATTATAAGCAACTAAAACCAAAATCTTGTAATGGGAAATGTCAGGCAATTTCAGCTACTGATGATACTACCAGGTCTGTCTGTTACAACGCGAAAAATAGAGAGAGACAAGAATTTTTAAAAAAGACAAGTAAAAGGAGAAAGCTTTCTTACTGGAAGAGGTGGGTTTTAAGAGATTGTTGGATGTGAATAAAAGGACGTTTGACAGATGAGGTCATGGAGACTGTGTAATGTGTTAGGAAGCAGCACAAATGAAGGCATAAAGCTGAGAGTGAGTAAGGGGAGGAAAAGAGGAAGGCAAGGCTATTGGAGGGTGCTCTGAGAAGGCAGATGGAAGAAGAAATGTACAATAGCAAAAAAATTAAGACAATATCAGAGTTCCACTGTTATGATCATTAAATTCAAATAATACATAGAGCATCACCTGGCTTCACTCGGGATGCTCAGGCACTTTGTTGACAGGTAGGTGGATGAGAGTTATTTAAATGCAAGCTCTAACAAAATATCAAGGAGATGGACAGCCTGAACCCACTTTTCATAAATCATTACTGCAGCTTATTTCTAAACACAATTTTTCCCAAGGTCCTTATTCCTACTAGTATTGCTGGCTTCACTGGAATTCAGCAAGAAGGAGAAAACATCTCAAAGGCAGAATGCGACTTCCTGAATGCCTTGACTTCTTTGGGGACTTTTGAAGATCTGTGTACTGCAGAGCCAGTGCCAGCTATTATTCTAAATCTTTTTTCACTTGGCAGGGTCCAGTCCTTCAACTCTTGAGAAGTAGTCTTCAATCATTTGAGAAGTCCTTTTGACCGGAGCCGGTCATGTTTAGTTTTGTTGACAAAAGGTCTCAAGAACTAGCCTTTATTCTCCTTTGTTTTGCAAATGTATGGGCTTTAGTTTTAAATTAATAGTGAATTTCCTACTAGTTTTCGTGGTGCAATATTGGCTCTTAACTGTTCTACCTGCACCCTAACTGAGGGCCCAACTGCTTAGAACAGCACATCACTTACGAAAAGCGTTTTTCTCCATTTACATACTAGGATCATATTTATTTGGGAACCGCTTGGAAATCTGTCATTATGGTGTTTGTGACAGCTTGACAAGGCCTGTTGCCATGGAAAAGCTTTGTGATGTTGTATAAATATATTCCTAGGTCAGAAGTTCTATGTATTTTTTGGACACGGATGCTAAAGGGAAAAAAGAATGACCAAACATTAAAAAAGCAGAGTAATAAAAAATAACAACAATAACTAACATTTGATACTATATTTCTGCCTGGTAACCAAACAAACTATTTCTCAAAGCATTTCATTTGTGCTACAACAATCCTGCTAGCAATGAAAGTTCATTTATTTCCAAGGTTCACCCCCATCCTTAAAATATTCTTATTACCAGTCATTTTGTAATATTGATGGTTCCTCTATTAATAGACTAGCAGACAAGGGAGCTATTATTCTCGCCCTCTATCTGTTATTCCATTAGGTAAGGCTGACAGTCTCCGACTGCTCACAGTTCTATAACCTACCATGTGCTCAAGCCACTAACTAAAACTCATCCTCACATGTTGTTTTTGGTGAAAATTATGACTAGACAGGAAAAGAGACAACAAAAACATGTAGAAAAGTATGAGAGAAAGCTCAGTATAGGTTTGCATCAAAAATAGCAATGTTTTTTTGACTCAGACAGAAATGAGGAAGTGTCGGCACAATGACGTGGAAAGTCATCTGAGACTGTCTCTGCAGTTTGTCCCTGCTGATGACTGATGCCCTGTGTTTTAGTTACAACTGTACCTTCATGTCGACACACAAACAGGCTTTCCAGCCCTTTTTTCTGTCTGTAACACAACATTTATGTGTTTCATATGGGGATTCTTAAGCATGGGAATGTCCAGGCTCTCCTGAGCAAATGCAACCCATGGGCATGACCTTTCTTTCCTGGGTGCCAGCAGTAGCCTCCAGAAAAGCCAGTTTTCCCTCAGTTTACTGTCTCACTCTCTCTCCTCTATGTTTGAATACAGATGTTTTGCAAGGATGATAAAATGCTTCTCTGAAACAGCGTTTGAAGTGAAGGACTGAGGATAGGTTATAACCCTACCCTTGGAAAAGGTTGAGGCACAAGAACAAGTTACAACCCTGACTGGGGATCCTGGCTCCTGCTGGGCTCAGGATTTGTGAATACGTGCAGGCTGGGGCTGCTGGCTCTCAGGGAGGTAACACTCTGCTGAAGACCAGACTGACTTGGTTTTACCCTTGTGAAAGATAGTGTCTCCCAAGCCAAGTAGCTTGACAGGGCTTGCAGGAAACCAGCACAAGCAGCTGACCGTGTGTACCTGGCCTCCACGCATGGTCCTGGCTCCTGTTGAGTTTCTGCTGCTACCCTGGGCACAGCCATGCCCACGAGAAACAAGGGACATGCTGAAGTTCAAGATAAAAATGAAGAAGTGTCGCATGACACTGTGTACCGCTGTACTGACTCGGGGACATGTAGTAAGCCAGAAGATGCTGTGACTAGATTTCCTCACCCTCTGCTCTTGGCTGCTGCCTTACCACCAACTGTCCAGGTGTGAAAGTAGCCAGGGGAAGGTGCTGTCCTTTGGAGTGCTAGCCAAAAACAGATGTCCTGTAACTCACTGGGCTTCCCTAGTCACCTCTCAGGACATAAATAGCTTGCAAAAATATAATTATAATCTTTAAAAAAAATAATGAATAATCACAGTTCCTCTGAATTTGCTCCTATCCCTAGACTTTGTTGATTAGCTTTGTTGATTAGCCAGCTCTTTTTCCTCCATAGGGTCTCTGCCTGCTCTATTTCTTCCATAAGGGTTTTGGCTTCTGTTTTTCTACTTGCTTAATTATCTGCCATCAAACTATGAGGTACTCTTCTTGAGATCTTTAAACATCAAAACACCATGTAATTTTATTAAAAGTTCCCTGCGACTTGATCCTTATTTTAAGTGCTAACTTAAAAGAAGGGGGAAACATCTGGAAGCAGAGAAAGGAGAATTGGTCTATAGTTTGAATGCAAGGCACAAATATGCCATGAGAATACAGACACATGCACAAAGTGCCATCAAGAAAAATATCCCAACCCTCCCACAGTTTTTACACATTACAACATATTAAAAAATATTTCTGGTCATACTGAAATATGCTAAAATAAAAAAACCTCAAAGTTGCCAGTACCACCAGAATTTTCTACAGACGGAGGTGCAGTTCTTCCTCAGAAAAATTTTCATGACAGTTCATTAACCTAATGCTGATTTTTAGAAGTCGTGGTCTACCAAAAAGAATGCAAATAAAAGAGAATTAATTAATTTGTTACTAGTCTAGCTACTACCTGCTCTGGTAGGAAGAACAGCACTTCTATAATAAGAAAGCATATACCATTGGGCAAAGTCGGCCTCAGGTGCCTGCATGCTGTGGAGTGCAAAAAGAACATTATCTGACTGCACATTTCACATGTTCAGTGTGGTGCCAGCTGCTAGTCAACAATTCAGGAAAACATCCTTAAGTGCTGTATTATATAAGGATGAATGGGAGCCCTGGCTGAATAGCATCAATGACCGTGAGTATGGAATGTTCCATGCATACATACAGCCATGTGTATAAAAAGCTTGAAACAGAAGTGTTATTGAATCTGTCTAACTACTCGGGGAAACTGAGGCATGGGATTACATGCTCCAGCCAATGCAGGATATCACTAGCAGAGCTGTGACTGTGAGGCCATGAGTCACAGTCCTGTGGCCTATGGAGCAAGGCAAGGTTTTCAGTACTCTTTGGAGAAGGGTTGTTATATACAACATTGCTCAGCAAAGATGCTGGAAACCTCCCCCAGTAATTTATCTTTCAGCTTGCTATACGTGAAAGCTTTCAAGGAGAAGATTCTAAATAGGGAACCAAAAAATGTTGCTGTTTCTCACCATAATTGTAAGCTGAAAATAAGCACTTATACAACCTAGCCCAAATATTTAGTTAAAGAACAGGTTTATAACTAAGGATATCTTAAAATGTGTTTGAATTATTATATACACTACTTAAACAGTTAAACTGTCATCTTAGAGTTTTGTATATCTACCTCATTAGCCTGCCTCCAGGGCCTGTGGTAGGTGAATCTGCATTTTAGGATTTTGTATTTTTCCATGCTTTATGCATCCTGTAAAATGCCTTGAGAACTTTATGAGAGATGTTGCATTAAAATGTGTGATTCTAAATATGATTTAAATATCTGAAACATTACAGAGTGATTATTGTTCAATAAGGCAGCGTGCATAAAAGGGTTATCTGCATGCTGTGCTTAGGTTTCGACAATATAATGTAATGAATTGTTCAATATAGTTTGTATGCTATTTGTCTCTGTTTCTTCTCATACTCCAGAGATGCCTGATATGCAGTACTCTTACAAGGCTATCATAAATTGTTGAACAATAAACAGCCCTTGAGATTTTTAGATAGTATGTGGTTAGTATGTAATCCATCTTGAGGAACTTGATTTAGTGCCACAAAGGAACATCTTTGACAATGCTCAACATTGTTTTAAACTGTTGCTAAATCAATTACCGTGTGTGGGAAATGGCACGCTTCTTCCGCTCCCTGCTCCATGCTGGTGGCCTGGCTGCTCCAGGAGAGACTTAGGGAGCCACACCACGGAGGCAGATGAGTTCCCTGGAAATCGCTGAAGTAACCCAGCTTGAAAGAGTGACAAGGCCTCCTAAAATCTGCACAAAACTGCACAACTCAAATACCGCTTGGCTGGATTGTCTTAGCTGTGTCTAGCAATAAATAAATTATGAAACAAACAAAAATTCTTCCTTTCAGATGGGTGCTGTGTCGTGGAACAGCGATATCCAAACGCAATACTAATCTTTGGTGCTTACACCAAGATTTTTGTGTTCCGAGTATACTGATCAATTTTCCCTTGCAATGTCCCAATGAGTTAGAGATGTGTTACTACCTCCTTTTCACAGCTGAGTTACACCAATTACTCAGGCAATGCGAGGCTGCAGGAGACCTCCTGGACCCAAGATGAATGGTCTCTGCAATATAATGTTGTTACAAAGGTTGACCCAAAAAGTTAAACAAGACCAAGGCCATTTGTATTTCTTTAATGTTTTCTTCTGCTCCTCTGTTGAGGCAATTGCTGAAGACACTGAAGGCAAAAGGAGAAGGGCACTTCATGTGTCTAAGCTGTAACCTTGCCCTCCTGCTTTAGAGACGTAAATAAGGATCCCTAGGCAGTATTTTCTATATCCCAAGAGACTGCACAGAAGGAATTTTGAGATGCAGTTATTACAATAATGTTCTGACATGTTTCAGAGGTTGTGACAGTTTCAGAAATATCACTCTTTTATCGTGAGAAAATAAGACTAGAGGAAGGGAGAAAGGATCCCAAGACCGAGGTAGAAGGAGGCAAGTTGCGCAGAATTCGTTACCGAGAGTCACATTATCTAGTTTCCGAAGGATTACTATACTTTCCCAATCTATACATTACAGATATCACATTATCTGCCAGGGGGACCCTGCAAGCCTGCCTTCAGATTCAGCATTCCCTCCAGCTTTTGGAGTTTTGGTCATCTCTCTCTAACTTCTGTCCTTAGAGGGCGACAGAGTGGCGGTCACCTCTTTTTTTTCATGAGCAGCCTTATGTCCCACTGATGCCAGGCCTCTCACACAGTGCATCTGATCAGGTATTGATCTTTAGTCTACAGCATTGCTGGAAATGGCAGCCAGCTGTAGCTGTGAAGAACAACAACTGGCAGACACTCTGGTTAGTGTTGGCACTGGCCCTCTCTTACGAGATCCAAATTCCTGGGAACCAAATGTTCCTGTAATTCTGGCTTTCTGCTGCCAATAAAGCTTATGATACAAAGCTAATTGGCTTGTAACTTTTCTTGGAAATCTGGAAGGGAAATGGATAGGTTGCCTTTATTTATACACCGATATGCTGAGAATCTGCATTAAGATAAGGGGAAAAATATATACCACAGTAGCCATAAAAAACCCAATGTTTACCCATCTTCCCTATGAAGTGGTTTCAGAGACATATAATTAGCTTTTATTTCATATAAGCTTAACAAGACTGTAAGAGTTCTTTTGGCCTCTGTTATCGCCATGAAGAATAACAGCAGGCAGAGTTCATTGCAGAAGGGCATTTGCTTAGGCTCCTTCTGGGAGGGACTTCATTTGAGGTTTGAGTCCATTTTGCATCAAAACTGTGGCCAGTCATCACCCAGAAAATGAGAGCTAAAACCTGCTGTGAGAAGGATGTTAGTGGGAGCTTCCCTTTGCTCAGCGACTGATGATTCCTATCTCCATTGACATGTATGTAAAGGATGAGTTTATGACTGAAGAATTCATCATTGCCTGCTTCCTCCTAGCCAGTCTGCTCCTATCAGTTGACAGTTGACAGTAACGGCAGTAAAATTCACATCTTCCAGGGATTAGAAGAGAGGAATTCTCCCAGCCATAAAAAAGTTGCTTTAGATTTGGCTATCATGTTAGGATTGCCTTTCGCTTAAAAAAAAAAAAAAAAAATAAAAATCATGAGGACCATTTAATTTTGAATGCTTTTTAAAGCATTTCAAGAAGTGTAGTCATGGAAATACAGCTCCCAATCAAGTGGTATAAAAAAATAAAAAACCTGTGGTATAGAAGGAATTAAGATTAAAATTGGCTTGGAATGTTTGTGCCAAGATCCAAACAAGCTACTACTGAAAGTTTGTGGGTGAAAAAGCACTTTTTCCTGTGAAATGGTTCCTCCTGTTATGGGCCAGATTCTGTTTTCACCCATGTAACTGAGAGTGGAGACTGGATCCAGTTCAGCAGACATTTTGTTTTATGGGGCTTCCTGGAACAAGAAGAAAAGTACTTGAATTGCAGAAGAACAGATTTTTTTAATCTGGCCTCCTGAAATGATTCCACAAGGCCTGTTGACCAGACTGAGAGGACCAGAGGAGTTATAGCTGGAGCAGAGCTGGGAGGACATGCCTCAGTATAAATCATAGTGGGGTGCAAAATGAAGTAGGATCCAACTTTAAATGTTTCCAGCTCCTCCCTCTGTTCACAACATACTACTGTTCTCACGCTATTACTAATTTGCCTCTGTCAAAAGCAACAGGGAGAAACAGAAGCAGCTCTTCTGCATTACATGGGACTGAAAGGGTTAAAGTCACACAATTCTATCCTTCTTGATGGGTCTTTTTACTTTCTTCTAGTTCATCTTTCCCTCAAAAGAATACACACATTATTTTTACCTTAGGTGTATCTGCTTTGCTTGTTTCACTTTTCAGACAGTTACCTGGCTGTAAGCCAGCACTGCAAAATCAAATCCTGCCATTTCTTTTAGGATTTGCTTTATTATTCTTGCCTGAATTTCATATTTTTTTCATTTCTTATTACTTTATGTCATGTCTTCTTTTTTTTTTTTTCCTTTTCTTTGTTAGCTTTGTTTGCTTCCTGTCACTCACTGTTTGGTAGCTCAACTATCAGAGCAGAATGAAAAAGCTGTACGCTAACTCAGGTTATATATATATTACTGTCACTTTCCTACCACTGAAAAATGCAAGCAGCAACCAGAAAGCAAGCAGATCTGAGGTAGGTCAGCAACTTAGACTGCATTTCTTTGAGCTACACCAAGTCACAAGGAATCTTGAATTGCAGATACAAGAGGCGTTGGGCTTTTAAAAAATATATTCTGTTTATCAAAGATGAAAGCAATACAATAACAATGAGAACAAGCATGAACATGATGAAAAGCAAACAAGAAGCAGCCCAAGTCTTAGCCCAAGTATAATATACACATAGATTCTTTTTATTCCTAAAAAGAGCAAAAAAGTCTTTGTAACAGCTGGTCTCAACCCAAAAGTTTGTTTGGATCACTGAATCATGCCCTCATACTGTTTAGGACTACACATAGTTGTCACTGAAATGATCCTGGAAAAATACCCATCTACTGCTAAGAATTGTTTTTCTTCTTGCTGCTAAACATATTTTGTTGTTAAAGATGTACAGAGAAATGAAAAACTGGTGGAAAAAGAAAGGCCAAATTTCTAAAAATGGCCACTTAAAATTAGTTTCTGACACTTTAAAGAAGCAGCCTGATTTTTCACAAGAGCTGGGCATCTGCCAGCTTCCAGCAAGCTTTTGAGGAAAAGCAGGGAGACGTAGACCCTCTGAAAACCCGCTGGATTCCCACATGCTGCCTCAGAGAGCTGTATTCTTGCTGCCTATTGCTGCCTGTGCTGAGCTGAGGATAAATGGTAAATTAAACTTAAAGCTTCCACTTCAAGAATTTTTGCCCCAGCTTTTCCTGTGGTCCAGCAGCCTACAGGAGATCTGTCCCCCTTTCTAACACTGGTCTGTGCCTGACAGGTGAGACAGAGACTTTCAGCTACAGCATCAGCCCAGAATGAGTGTAGGGTGTTGCATATGGTTTCCCTCAGGAAACAAGGCACACTTTCTGGCAGTGTTTTAGTTGCCAGAATATTTCTGATATCCCCATATTTTCCCTTAATTTTCCTTGATTTCCCATTATTCTGTCAGTCTAAGGTGCTTTCTTCTCTCTAGTTGTTGGAAATCTCTTTGCAATTGTACACCAGATACGGTGTCTGCCTTTCAGACCCCCTTCCTAACCATGTAATATCCCACTTGCATGGAGGTAATGAAACCTATGAGTGGTATGATTTTCTTGTTTGGGCCTTTCAAGATCTAATCCCTTTCTCTGGAATAATTTGCCCTTCCTCTGAATGCAAACAAATCCACTAAGCTCAACCACGTGCACTGCATCTTTCACTATGTCTTGAGAGAAACAAAAAAGTTTTGGGTGGCTGGAACAAAAAGGTGGGAGGTAAAGAGTACAGGTATTTTAGCCATTGAGTAGCTTTGCAGTCAGTCTGGTGGAAATTTGCCAAAGCAGTGAAGCTTGGAGGGATGCTACAGCAACTCCTCTGCCGGACACTGCTATCGCGACAGGAGATGGCCCATCTGGCAATTGGTGCAGCGTTCACTAGCCAGAGCAGACTACCATGAAGGAAGCCCCTCACAAACAGGTTACTTATTCCCAAGCATCCCCGGCAATGACAGAACACTGTGCTGTCATGTCATCCCGGCTGGCCTTCTGGTGATCTGTTGCTGTCTCCCACCCACCCTGGCAAAGAAGAGCTTGTAAAATTTACCAACCAGTATACATATTGTGCCATTCCACTCCCTGTCTTTCTCTGGGTTATTAACTTGTAACGCTTAATCAGGGATATCTACCTCTGGGCAGTTTTGTAGGCAGACAAGGATGGTACTTTCTGTCCTGCACTTCCTGACCTTATGTGCCAGTGTAATATGCAGAAGTGTGTCAAATGCCATTTAATCTTCATAATCCAAGCAGATTATGTTCATAACTTCACCTCTGTCTGCTTACAGCATTATCTCCTTTCAAAAATGTCATGCTGCTTTTTTTAGACAAGATGCACCGTTTACAAAATGGATTTATTTTTAGCAGTCAGGTCTCACGTCCCACCTGCACCAGTGCACTGTACAGGCTCCGTGTTCCTGGTGTGCTCTCCTCAAAGTGTAACATGGCAATAATATTTGCAGCTCTGAACTTGCTCTTCTGAAATCTGTGGTAGCTGAAAGTAGCAGTGTGAAATAGTAATTAGTCTACTGATTAGTGTTTTTACAAAGTAGACTATTTGCATTATTATTTAGAGAGGTTACAGCCTAGCTCCAGGCCCCAGCTGCTCATTTGTACCGCGGCAAGACGAAGCCACAGCAATAGACTGCAGCTACACAAACAGGTTATTTAGGTTTGGCATGACCGAGAGTGTGAAAACCTTGTCAGGGAAGAAGAGGTCTGGAAATGAGTGGCTGATGGGGAGGGAGGATGCATGCTGCCCCTTGATGCGAGAGCTCCTTGCTTGGCAGAACAGCCACTCTTGCAAGTTCCCAGCTCCAGACATGTGTCCCTGCACTCCCTCCAGAGCTTCTGCCTCTGTGTCAAAACAGCTGTCTGTGTGTCTCCTTTTAACTGAGGAGGAAAATAGCTCCAGCAGAGGACACAGGAAAGCAGCAGCAGGAGGAAGGATAACAGGCTGGGGTGGGGACAGGCATCCCCCTTCAGTGTCTTTGGGTTTTTTCCAAATGATTGCTAGCCATGCTTCCACACCAAAATTAACTGTCCTGTTTAAGAGTGTTGCTGGGGTGAAATCTTGAAAAGTTTTGTCAATGAGTTCATCCGAAGCAGGTCCAAGTTCTGAAAGCTCTTAAATCCTATTCCTTTTGGTTTTCTCATGTACTTAATCCTTGCTCTGAACTGAATGAGGCACTGATACTACAGAAAATAATATATTATCACATAATTGCAGAATGCATTATGTGGTATATTCATTATGGGGGCTAAACTGGGGTTACACAGACAGCCTTAATTCTGGCATCTCCTAGCTTTTTGGTGTTTGACTTTACATCCTTTATGATGACTTTTGAATGAAGTTTGCGGTTGTAACTAATGATTAATTTTTATGTAATTATTACAATTTTACTTTCCATTGAAATCTTATGGAGAATTTCACAGCTATGTCCTTCATAAACAATGAGGCTAGGAATTCACATGTTTAAGTTGCTGAGTTTTCCTCAACATTTTTTAAAGGGCTTTGATGACTTTGGATACACCTGTCACTTAATTTCTTTTACTGTGATTCAGTAACAAGCTGCATCATTTAAAATAGGAACTAGGTAATGGATTTTGGTGGACCAAAGTTGGAATATGCCCTTCATGAACTTGACATATATGGATATATACACACATTTGTTTTTTTCAGATATTCATATCTGTCTACTGCATCATTTTATCTCTTTTTACTGTCACTGTTATTTGGTGGTTTCTTGCACCAAATCTAGTGTTGAAGTGCTGAGAGCCGAATCAGTTTAAAACCTGCTCTGTTTCTATGAATAATTACAATTTTAACAAAAACCTCATGTCTTCTTCAAAACACAAAAAGTGCCAAGGATTACAAGTTAGGCATGTTCAGAAGTTCTTGGGGTTTGGATCTATACGTAGCTGTGGGCATAAAGGTTGTCCTACTGACTATGAGGTTTCTGAAGCAAAGTTGCTCTAGATGTAATATTTGTTGAATTGGAATCTTAATTTGAAATCACATCAAGGGACTCTAATTTGAGATCTTACGATATCCCATTTACTTCTTGACCCTGTAGTAAAACAATATAATATACAGTGTTAGTACTCTACTATGCAGGATATGAGGTGCATGCGTATGACACATGAAGCAAAGTATCTCAGTTATGTAGCTATTAAATTAAACTTTGTGCTCCTGGCTCTATTGTCTTCTAGTCTTACAATTATTACAAGAAAAAAAATCAGAACATCAGCTGAGAGTGTTAATGTTCATGTCATATTAAGTTACAACTGTGCTGTTTGTATTTTATAGTAGATAGTGTTTCAGAAGATAATAATCTCACCACCTGCTGGAGAAATTAGAGGAGAGTAGTGTTCAATAGCTGTTTTTCTTTGCAACACATTTTTCATTGATGATACATTAGACTGCAAGACAATTTACTTTAAAAGAAATACAAAATAAAACCCAGAAAGTTCAAAATCGTTTGGTTTCAGGCATAGAAAAATTTGAAGAAATTCCAAGTAGATATACTTTACAGTGGTTCAAAGGATTGTCTAGCAGAAATGTAAAAAGTCTTGAATTAGACTAAGTATGACTTTAAAATCTTAGTTTCTGTATTTGACTAGTTCTACTAGTATTAAACTATCTTTAGAATAATTTTGCCTGCAGACCATTCCCAGTGACAAAACTTTGTTATTGTCAGCATTTCCATTATAACTTTTGAGCCAAATTTCCAATGGTTTTAAAATTAATTCATAGCAGTGTTACTACAGGTTAGAAATGAGTGTAGAATGTCCCTTTCCTGCACTTCTTCCTTAGACACTGTTATCATTGAAATTGGTGGTATTGCCATTAAACTGGCTTGGTGGGACCTCTGTATTACTTGGGATTTGAGTCATAATGTAGCAGAAATCTCTCATTTCCATTTTAATTTTTAATTTTTATAAGCAATTGTATTTGCTGCTCAAGATAAGTCAGGCATGCACTAAAAGGAGAAAAAATCTTTTAATCACTAGGTTAGCTGTTCAAATTCAGCAAATTTTACAGTGAGTAGAAGTAAATCACAAATCTTTGGAAATGTTAAAAATATGGATTTGGATTCCACTCTAAAATATGAAAGAGTTTTTACTGTTCTGCTCCATTTCAGTAAATGTTCTCATGGCTTCATTCAGGAGGATGTAACAATGGAATGGAATGTAACGCCTGGAATACATTTAGTGGTCTGTGACATAGACACGGAGGAACCACGGAGTGTGGGGTAACAGTGAAGGTACTGCTGGCCTTTGAATGAACAACAGACAAAATCACAGCCAGGCCTTTCTGGAGCTGGAGGTGCCTGTGCCAGACTTTTGGAACATGACACAGTCACCTGGCTCTGGGCACTCCCCAAGTCTCCGACCACCCAAAACTGGCAAGAGGGATATGAGTCATGGAAGAGTTTTATTGTGAAGGGGTATGTGTTGAAACCAAACCACTTAAGTTTTGACAAAACATCCAAGAAGTTTTCCTTCGTCCAAGATACAGGAAAAGGAGTACAGGCTGAGGAAATGGAAAAAAAAACCCAAGCCTTTCTTGACAGCAGCTACTGTGCTAGCTATTGTAGTGTTATCTGGGGATACAGGACACCAAAGTTCAGACTCTGAATCCAACCCTTGGATGTATTGCTAGTAGGAGCTACGGCAGCCTCTTGCAACTATAGATATATTTTAAAATCAAAGTATCTTCATTTTATTTTGATGCAGGTTGAGCATGTATTCTGAAACCACTCCATGTTTCAAGAAATAGAATTACTTTTAATTTAGACTCTTCTGTAATGACTACTTAGGTATTGTACTCCTCTCCCTGTAGTATTTCTCTGTCTTCAAAGAAGCAACATTACTTTTTCCTGAAATAGGAATATCAATTACTCTGGACATGCAACTGCATCTCTGGCAAATAAGCCTATGAACAAAGCTGGGAGTTTTGTTGTTGCCATGTTGCTGTTGCCATGTAAGGTGGCAAATTCTAATAATACTTTTTGAAGGCATCTATATCCACTTTAACTTAAATATTATCATCTTAGTAGTTGCAATTTTGTTCTTAATGAATGTCCAGAAATAATATATGTGTTTATAAATCATTTTGCATGGTGAGACTTCACCTGTTTATTATTTGGGAACACTTTTAATAAAAAGTGGATAAAAATATAATGAAGAAAGAGAAGATTCTTTGCCCTTGGTTAAGAACACTAGCTGTACTGTAAGGAGCATATAATACAGTAGATGTCTTCCTCATTTAAATCTTCATTAAAACAACTTTGTAGAGCTCTTCTTCAATCTTCTTTGCTACAGCTTTGCTGAGTACACAGCCCAAGCACTTTGGGTAATTTTCCCGATTTATCCATGGTTTAGTGTGACACGGACAGGGTGGACTTCCACTCCCTAAACTTCAGGGCAGCTTTGGGTGGTTCAGATTTCCTCTGGCATCAGTTGTCTGGCCAGTGCTGCAGAGCTCAACACAAGGGATTTAACAGAGAAGAGATTATCTTCAAATTCTTGCTTGAGAGAGTGCACACAGTGCCTTTTGGAAAAGAGAGTCTATATGTTGGGAAGCTGTCTGGAAACTGTTTAACCCCAGCTGGCACTGAAATGTTGGTAACAACAACAAATAGACAAAACTTGTCCAATGAACAATATCTGTGCACATCAACTATCATCAAGAACAGCAAGTATCTTCATTTATTGCCCCCTCAGTGATCTAATATTTTGTCGGTTGTTTGGGGTTTTTTTTCCCCAAGGAGTGTTAGGAAACCAATCTAAACCAAGAATTATCCACATTTATGATATAAATGGGTAAATGAATAGCAAATAATCAGAAAACTCATTTGTACATGGTAGATAGGCAAGCATGTAAATGTCTGTACATACAAACAGCATTTCAAGGTAGTGTCGAAGTGTTCAAAGGTTGTTTTAGTGTGCCAGCAAGAAAGCATCCAAACAAGGCTCTTCAAGCACTGCAATCCTTTGTCCTTCACCTAACACTACTGCCTCTCAGAGTAATGGTAGTTGCTCTCTGTTTCTCTTCAAAACGTTACCCAGGGGCTTTTCTTGCTGTTACCTAGCAAATACAGGCTGAGAAGCGGTGGTACATCTCCTCTGCATACTGTCTCCTCAAGTCTATCAGCACGATCACAAGCCAGTACACCATACACATGGCAGACAACGTATGGTGACAGTACCAGCTCTTCTTCTGAGGCTGATCTTAGCTTATAGATGAAAAGAGCTATATCAGCCTCGTTAGTTTGAGATCTACCACGTTAGAGTCAAATAAGCTCCACATTGCCTCTTAAAGTCTGAACAACAAATAGCAGCAGAATGTACTCTGGTGGATGGATTTCTTTCAGCAGGTGACTGCATAAACTAAATCTTGGCAGTAGAACTTCAAGTGAGTGAAGTATTGTGGTTGATGGGCTTAAATCTTTCTTCTGCTAATGTTGTGCAGGAAAGACTGTGACTGAAATAGGTATAATTAGTGAACCGTGATTGAATTCTCAGCATCAAGAAGACAACAACTCTTTCACAGTTTCTACTTTGATGTCATCTCTCATCTGTAAAGCTGTTCTACTCAGAACCACTTGAAGGTATTTTTCTTTTGAATTGGCTGCTTTAGTGCAAGATTATCTGTGTCAGGTTTATCACAAGCTGTCTGGATACAGGATGATTTTTCTTTTCATGGTAAAACATAGCACTCTTCTAAACTCTGCTTCCAGTTTATGATGAAGGTGCTCTTGGTTGAATCTTCTGTTGCTGGTTTCCAAATACCCAGAATCTTAACAATTTTCTGCATCGCTATTTTTGTTTTATTTACACTTCACAGTAACAACTTGGGTGATAATGACTTGCTACAGTCACTGTCTCTCTGCTGACAAGAGCAAAGATCTGTCATCATCTTCTATCTAGTAGCATTTTGCACTTTTGAATCTGCATGTAGTGAATTACCAGCACTTCACAAGTCCTTAGTCTCAAGCACTTGTTATATTTTGGTTTTGAATTTTTTTTCCTGAAAAAGACACTATTCACCTTATATGTTCTTCCTCTACTTGGAGCTTTTCTTGGTGACTTCCTAGGAATGTCTTCTGAATCAGGGAACTGCTGTTCTGTCCTTTTGATATAATAATATTTCCTTGTAACTATGCTGCAGAATTGCTGATAAGGTATGTGGTATTTGACCAGCATGTAAGTTCCTGTCATAACCACACTTTGAATATAGAGGAGAAGTATATCATGATTTTATGCCTTTAAATGATATTAGATTGTCGCTTGGGTCTTACTAAGGTTTTGAACTGCACACTGTGCATGTACATGCTTGGAAAGTTGCTGACTGGTACCTTCTTATTTTCCAGTTCTCTCTACCTTTGCTTCAGAGCTATAATGAAAACTGCATGAATTTGTGCATTTCGAACAAAAATTCAGCAGCATTATGGAAGCAGAAGCACCAGCAGCAGACATACAGAAAGATTGATATTGTGGTATCTGATTTCCATTTCACAAATTGTCTTGGGAAAGCTACTCATGCAGAAGAGTTACCACATATAAAAAAAGGTATCGTAAACCAGACAAATACACATCCCTGACTCAGACTTTGATCCCCTCTTAACTCAGCCCAGCCTAGCTCATGGGTAAAATGACTAGATTCCGAGGGGATACATGGACTGGAGGTACATAGTTAATAGGATACACTTCCTGTTTGTATCTGAGAAAAATCGTCCACTGATTTTCACTGAGCATTTTTAAAATAAGGCTTTGACATCTAATTAGCTATTTCCTTTTTAAACATCATGTTTTGTCTTTGGAGTATTCCATTGTCCCTGTGAAATGCAAGAAGTCTTACAGATCTAGGAGCTGTGTGAATGAGGGAAATAATTAAATGAGGTCAGTACATTGATGTTTTGTTGCACAACATGGAACTAACACCCACTCCTTGTTTCTTAAGTACTAAAACAATCCTTAATCTAATTAGTTTCTTTAATCTGGCAAGCAAAGTTACCACCTCTTGACTCTATAGCTTTCTTGCAAATGCAACACCTTGAAGATCAGAAATGTTCAGTGAGGGACTGTATTAGGCTAGCTAATTTAAATAAGTCAGGAGAACCTGGAATCAGTCTGTCTCTCGGCTGAAAGCAATGGTTTGCACTTAAGCCTTCTAGCACTGGTGGAAGAGCAGCCTAGGTGAAAATTTCCAGGCACCTCTCTATCATTTGCTTACATGTAAAACAAAATTTAGTTGTGCATTTGAATCAGGTGACAGTGAATTTGGATGAACTAATACCTTGTCTGTGTTGTCACGTAATTCTATAAAACCACCATTAGACATTGCACACCCTCATGAAATGAACTCTCCGTTCTAATTTTAACTCTCTGCACTTTCAGGAGGGATTGCTATCAGGCAGGAGATAAAATGCCTCTTTTCTTGCCAGGTGCAGTTCCCTTCATCCTCCTCACTGAGCTCAGGCTGCTCCTATAACCCCTCCCCTTCCCCCACCTTTTTTGCTCCAGTTTTTGCCCTTTTCCTTCTGCTGCTCTTTTTCATGGGCCAATTTTGAGCAGAGGACTTGGGGAAGACAAAGTGATGGCTTTCCCTCTCTATGCGGGGATCCAGGTGTCCTCTCCTCCATGGTGGACTGTCAGGAGAGCAAAGGGATCAATCAAACTGAGGAGATGAGAGAAGTAGTCAGGGCAGGAGGGTTAACCCTGCTGTCCCAGAGAGCTCTGCTGTGAGGCTGGGGATTAGGCAAATCAAATGAAAAAATGGTGAGAACTCCTTCCCCTGCACTGCAAACACGTGTGACTGGCATATCTGGCACCTTAGAATGATTCTGTCCTGTTGTGATAAGCATTTACCAACTCTAGCTTTTAGCCATGACTAGAATCTGGATGGCTGAGAATATGTCTTTTTTTTTTTTTTTTTGTCCTGGCTTGTAGAATTTAATCTAAAATTCCATTTCAGGCCTCCAAATTTAATATGTTTCCATTATTAATAAGTATAACTTTTAGCTTTTCCTCTCTTACAGGATGAAATTCACCTCTCCACCAAGAAAAACACCAAATCCCAAATTTGTTCACACATCTGGTGCCAAGAATATACAGATTGCAGTTAAGAGGCTAGGATGAAGCTTGCGATGCTGTCAAAGCAGAGAGCTGAGCACAGTGGCGTTACATCTCGAGACAAGGCTCACAATGCAGACATGTTATTAACAGAAGGTCTTCAAATACACACATCTGCAAAATTAAAAACCTGTGTCTGACCTTTGCTCACACCAAGCCTATCCTTCAAACTGATCTGTACAGGTGTATCATCAAAAAGGCCGTGGGCAGGCAAAGAGACAAAGCTAGTCTCTTAGACCTCCAGAGCCAAAAGGTAGGGGAAGGACCAACATTGAGTAAAAAAAATCCCAAACTATATTTAGTGAAAGCAAATATTTCCCACCTCCAAGCACCCACTCTCCATGTGTCACATACCTGACACTGCCTCAGTAACCAGGCAGAAAACTCTGGGCAGAGCTGTGGAGGAAGCAGCACTGAGATGCTGCTGCAGACGGACACAAGCTCCGTGGGAACCACTGCTGTACAGGCGCCTACCTCACCACGCGCAGGAAGCCACAAAAGTATTGCGACATGGAAGGATGGGTACGAAATAACAGATTCCTCCTGCTGCTCTGGTGGCTGTCACATTTCACACTATACCTCTCTCCTTTTCACAGGCACTCTGGCTGGATTAAATGGATTAAGGACTGGTTGATAAATATGAATGGAGTTGCAAGTTGATGTGGAAAAAGGTTTTCACTGTTTCTTTCTCTATGAATGAATCATGAACGGAAATTTCTTCAAGAGCATTAGAAATTAATTCCTAGAGACTCCTTTTTTCTCCTCGGGCTGAAAAACGGAAGAGCCAAATTTTGCAAGGAAAAAAAAAAGCATTTTAATTTATCTGATAATCTTTTGCTTCAAACCCTGGCTTCTAAATTCAGTAATCACTAGGTAGGTTATTTCCTTTAAAAACCATAACATTACAATCCATTTCAACTAAAAGGAACTACTTACAGTAGAAAACTTAACATTTGATAGCATATCTTTGCTCTATCATATCATCTGATCAAGTCTCCCCTGCATTGTGGTGCACGCTATAGGTGGACTAATCTGAGATGAACTGATACTAAGGAATTTGGCTGCAGGTTTTTTTGCAATAGCAGGCTGCTATCCCAAAATTCCAAAATGCTGGTTTATGCTATTCATAAATTGACAGTAGATCTTGCACATATAGATATGTGTATATATATACACACATATATATCTATAAAATTCAGATCTAATTTTAGATTTAAAGCACCTTGAAAAATCATGTTTGTTTGGGTCTGACAGTATGTTTATCCTGGCCACTCACTGTAAATACATTTTGATGTGAAATTTGCCCATTTGCCTTACATGGATAATGTATGTCAATCTGTGTCTAGAAATAAAAATACCATAGACGTAAACACAGACTTCTGAAAGTCCCTAGCAGGTAAGAGGAAACTCACATGGCATGAACAAAATCTTGGGAACTTTTGGTCTGATTTTTCTAAGAAAAAGGGCTTATCACATTGTCCCATATGTCAATCTGTTCATCTGTCACTACCCCCACATCTTTCCCCAATAAATTTTGAACGTCACCTACTGTCAGCCTAATCTGTCAAAAGTCTTATAGCTCGTGAAATAGTGAAAATCAGTAGTGCAGTAAAGGAGCCATCACTGACTGCCAGATACAGAGAACACTTCTCTTTTCCATGATGTTTGGCCACCAAGAGGCAACGGCTAGCTAGACAAAAGGTAATACACACACAGGCAAAGCGAGCTTCAAACTTCATCCAACGCTGACAGTCCTTTGAGTGATGGAAAAACAGAGAGGGAGGAGACCTGGAAGTAACTGTGGATATTACGTGTGCCTGGGCAAGAGAAAGGAAAACGTGTATGGGTATGTGAGAGCAAGGAGATCCTTGTGGTACAGAGGCTTGCAGGTTGGGAGGTTCTTGGATAACAGGAGGTGGGAGATGAGGGAAAACCTTGGGTTTCAAAGGGAGGAACACAGGAGAGGGGATATAGATCTTTAGAAAACTGAGGTTTGTTATTCCTTGGCTCACGGTTTTTGTTTGAAAGGTGGTGAGGAGAGAAGCTTTCCCCTTTTTAATCTCCGAACTCTCTGGTCATAGTAGCTTCAGTGGCAGTGAAGTTTGCTCCCAGATAGTTTAGTCCTGTCTAGAAGCCAGCACTTGTGGAAGTCTGACAAGAAATCCTCCTGTGAGATTTCCAGTAAATACAGCAGACATGAGAAGCTGAAACAATTCAGTAGTAACTACAAACAATCTAACCTGTACAGATGAGTTGGATTCACCTTTAGGATAGCCTTCTAACCCCTCCTCAGAGGAGACATAGAATAAGGTGATTTCAGCAGCTCAAACCCCTCACACAGCCAAACACGTGTTGGAGGAAGAGGAATGCCAACATACAGCCTGGCACTGAGTGCCTGGGCTTCCACGGCTGTGCTTGCAGTAGAGAAAGTCTTAAGCTTGATGGGTACATGCCTCCTACCAAACCTGCTGGTAATTATCACCTCCCTGTATCAACACAGTTAGAAATGGGGGCAGCTGTGCAGCCTGCAGTAGTGTCAGTCAGTATACAGTATCCAGGATGAATTACCTAACCAGTTCTCTTTGAGGTTTGCTCAAAATGGTTTTGGCATTAGCATTCTATCCAGGATCAAACCACAATAAGGACTAAAGAAATTAGTGGTGAATATGGCCCTCATGCGGTACACGCTGATAAAAAGAAAATACTGGGTGGTGAACGCATACAGAATTGCATCTTGACAAGGGATGGTATATAGATGTCTCTCTTCCATATGCTGCCACACAGGAGGGAATTCAAAGTGCGCAGAGCAAGTAGGCTATTTGAAGATTTAGAGTATGGCGCGTCACACAGATCAGCACTTCAGTGAAGAGGCTAGTGAAGGAAGAACGTGTCAGGACGTGGATTTGCAGCATATTAGACAGTCTGTAATATGTCCAACGTGGACACTCAGTGCTCTTCCACATTACTGCAAGAAAGGAGAGCTCACCAAAGCAATTCAAGCATAGCAGCTAATGCCATAGGAGAGTAGTAAACCCTCCTCCTCACTTTCTTCCCAGTAACAAGTCTGTGTAGTTATATCCTTAATGTGCTTTAGGTAGAGTAAGCCACAATGCAATTAGGATGTCCATATGGAGAGTCAGTGCAGCATAGCTAGTACACTGTAAATTCATATCCTCACTTACTGAGAATTAATTATCATGTAGACAAGCCATGTGTCACTGAAATCCATTTATTATTTTACAAGATACGGGTCTTCTAGGAAGGCTGGCCCAAAAGAAATGGGGGACTAAAACTATGATTAGCAAAGTAAATATATTGGTAGGAAATGCAGTTTTATGCCAAGTCAGTTGATTTAAAACAATCTGGCTTGGTTTTCAAATCCACCTCCCCCCCCAATACTCTAATTTGGGTCAAACAAAACTAAACTGAAATGTTTTGCTTTGGTTTTCTATAGGGAAAAAATAGACATTTAAAATGTGAATGTAAATTTTCATATGGAAATTTTTCAGTGTATGTTTATTTTTCTGTCAAAATAACATTTCAATTTAATTTTTTCATTTGGTTTCACTTTAAAAACTTAGTTGTCCATACTTATATCTGCTATACATTTATGGAAGTCAACAAAGTTCGACCAGGATGAATAATCCTCTGCCATGACAGACTTTGCAGGAATGACAGACTTTGCAGGAATGACAGCTTTTTTTTCCTCCTTGTAACCAAAATATCACCGGAAGCAAATCGTTGCACCTATATAACAAAGACTGTCTTAAGAATTCTTGTGATTTGAAAACTAGGTCAGTTAATTGACCAAAAAAATAATAATAAAAAAAGAATGGGGAATAACTGTTGGAAGGAAAACCAAATCTCAAATTTCAATAAGACTGCTCTTGATGTAGTCAGGCTTGGTTATAGTTAATAAACCTTTGAGATGGAGATTGGGTTGTGTGTCTTGAATCTTCATTCTGTGTGATTTCAGAAGAATGTATGCATGTGTCAGGGCACCTCGTTGTTCCTCTGATGATTTATCATATCTTTGTGGGATGGTTTTGTTTCACACTATGAAATGCAAATTTAGCTTGCAGTGCTCCTGCTGTCTGTATAAAGGTTAAAAAGATATATAGATATACATTTAATGCTATTCTTGCTACTTTTAGAACTGGCTTTGAATGATGATTCTAGCACAATAAAGATTTTTCACTGTCTGCATTTTCTGATTTTAGTTGGGGTTTTTTTAAGTACCTTTTTTGAAACTTTAGAGTTTGGATTATATAAGGACAGCCCAGCTGCTGACAGACCAACTCACAGCATAGGATTGGTGCCGAGAAACTGTGGTTTACTGCCATGAACATTCAGGTGTTGCTCTAAGGTGTCTTGAAGGGAAGAATGCAAATACACTACCCCCAGAAATAATAGCCTCATATGTATTCAGGGTTGCGGGCACTGTTGACATCAAAAGGTTTATAATCCTCGTTTGAGTAATCAGCTGAACAGTTGAAAGCACCTCAAGCATTTGGTGCCTCAGCAAAACTCGTGTATGATGGGACAGGTGGCTTTGTTACCCTTTGAGCCTCTTTTTGCTACTCAAGCTTCACCCATGCAGGTCACTGAAACAAAGCACCACCCCCAGAGTCTCTGAAGAGCTATGATTGTGCATCTACTCAAGGTTCAGCTCAGCTCTTAAGCAGCTAGGCATTAAATACACACATGACTTTAATGAAGCTTCCAGGCCTAGCCTCCTTCACTGATAGTTTTTCCCAAACACCAACCCTTTGCTTCACTGAAGTGAAGCTCAGTTGATAATAAAATGTGCAGCTCTCCCTGGTGTTCATTATATTTTCTCATGCAAAAGAGGGAACAGGTTGTAGTGCTGACATTGGTATCATCAGTGCTAAGATCTCACTGAGATCAAAGGGATACACCATAATTTTCATGGTTGTTACAAAAAGTGGAAGGGAAATTCTGAGTATTGAAAACCTAGATAAAAAAGTCGTTTCTATATATCATACAACCATCCCGTGGACCAACCTGAGTGCAGATTCTTTGTGTATCCACTGGTCATGTATGTTTGATTTGTTTCCATTTTCCTTTCAGGATCTGTGCCAATGAACAGGGATTTCTTTTTTTTCATTGGTTTCCGTTGCTCCAGAGTGGGTTTCACACCAGTCTTGCTCTTTGTCTTCTTGACAGATAAAGGTAAAAATTGCTTTCCACTTTCTTTCTCTTACAAGATGCCTACTGATAGCTAGCATTAATTATGAATTTGTTCTGTTAGTTTTTTTTTTTCTCTCTGACTCATTTTAACACTTAACAACTTCGACTTCTGGTTCCCCCAAAAAATCTTGAGGATGCAGATAAAAATTCCTTTCTCCTAAACCTCAATCCTTTGCTTTGTAACTTGTTATCAAAACAGTATACACCACAACATAAGCTATGAGGGAAAGTATGTTTTCTGAGAAAGCTTGACTCGCTACTATCTCGTTCTGGCATTGAAAGTGCTGAACTTGAATATAAAATCTTGTCCTAGCTTGCTGTTATGTTTATGACAACCACTTGGCATTTTAAAAATGAGAGGCCTAAAATTGTGCATCTACTGGCATAACAAATATCAAAGGAAATACAACCGCAGATCTTATTTTCAACAGTTCTTAAGACGTGCACCTATCAACTGCATGTTTGGCCCAGCCTAAGTGAAGGTCTCAGCCCACCTGCACTAGGATGCAATTAGAATCATAGAATCATAGAATCATAGAATCATTAAGGTTGGAAAAGACCTCAAGGATCATCAAGTCCAACCGTCAACCCACACCACCTAACTCAATAAACCATGTCCCTAAGCACCACATCTACACATTTCTTGAACACCTCCAGGGATGGTGACTCCACCACTTCCCTGGGCAGCCTGTTCCAATGCCTGATCACTCTTTCAGTGAAGAAATTTTTTCTAATATCCAGCCTAAACCTCCCCTGGTGCAACTTGAGGCCATTTCCTCTTGTCCTATCACTTGTTACTTTAGAGAAGAGG